>JAYJMB010024410.1:74314-85817 GCA_036873735.1 Pouteria campechiana
TAGTTGGTGCAGCAACAGATATTATTCGTTTATTTTGATAGTATTGTCGTGCTTTGTTTGCATCTGAAGTATGATAAACCTTGGGAGACTCACCATCGGATTCGGAATTGCAATTATTAAAACATTTTTTGGTTCAAGTAGCGATAGGACTAGACACATTGATGATCTCCTTGGGCCCATCCTTGATTCTCATCAACTTGGGTAGGGTCCTATATTCTTAGCAAGAAATTGTTCAATGCTTTTGTTTTGGAAGTGGAAATAAGTTAACAGTAGGCAAGTTCCTGTCACCCACATTTCCTACCTTTGAATTGGAACCTTGTGCTTGGATTGGAGCAGGAAACATGGCAGCAGCAGTCATGTTCCTATCTCTCTACTTCCCCTGTCGCCTCCTCTCCAAATTGATAGTGGAAAGTATGGCTTCAAGCCATGCGATACTAAGAGGTTGAGTGGAACCCATCCTGCTGAAAACCATGGAACCAAAGAGGTCCCTGCTGTCTTCTTTATTGGCCTATAATACTAATTTTCTAATTATACTTATTTCTAGATTTCCAAAATCAGAACAGTTTAAAACTTCCGTTGTAGAGTTCAAATGCTTTTAATCTTTGCTCAGGAACCAATAAGATGAGGTATGCAAATATTCAAGAGGCAGAATATGGTATTCAACTGAATAAAGAAGATGAGTTTGGTTTATTTTCATGGCAAGAACAGAGGAATTCTGATTCATGCATGACAAAAAAAGGACCAGTTTATTTTCTCCTGATGTAGAATTTGGTTCTCTCCAAGGTCAACTAGGAGATGCTGATGATGAGGGCCCATTTGCAGGAGAAGATTCTGGTACCAAAGATCTTGTGGAGCAGAATTCCACTAGTGTATTGCAACTAGGTACTGAGGGGATGAGAGTCTGTCATCTGAGAGCTGCTCATCACAATGCAGACATTGGGACTAAATTTCATTTAAATTTTGGCTTCATACTCTTGGATGATGTCAGTTATGTCTATGAAGGAGCTCTAAATTTGTGCAGGACTGATTCTATGCATCATTCATCTGCAGATGCAGATAACGGTAACCTTTCAACAACTGTTTTAGAACCTGAAAGAGAGCTAAATCAGGATGATGCATTCATTGCTGCTAGAGAATCCAAAGTAGAAAATTCTTCAACAAAGCACGCTCTTTCATCCTTTGAGAAACAAAATGATGTAGCTGCAGCTTTATGGGCCCACAAATCTGAGACATCTGTCAGACCAGAAAATGAATTTCAGTTGTCTAGCCCTCTTTCCATGGAGCCTTTGGTAATATCAAAGGCTCACATCTATGCCAGTCATGCAGAAAAGGGACAATCACTTCGTGAAATGCTAAAATACATTTATTGCCTTTCGCTGGATCCATTTTATACAGGGGCTGGACATTTGAAGTTTGTGTGTGATAATGTTTTGAGGTTTCGGAGATTGGTCTACAAGAGCGTTCCAAATCCTGTTTCCTTGAAGTGTATCCTTGGTTATGATGACAATCCTAACCTGCACGATCTCTGTGCCATGGATCCTCATTCATGTCCAAGTCCAACAAAATATACCATCGAAACTGAACCTATCTATGAAGTTGATGTTGTCAATGAGATGACTGGCAAAAATCAGTTGCTACTGCATTCCAGTGATGATAAAATTGGAATGGATGAATGCAGTGAGGTTAGTGCTGCTGCCAATACTAATGATAATGTTAAGGAAATCATCAATCACTTGACTTGTCCTGTAAAGAGCTTTGAGGATGGTTTGATTGGAAAGAGGATGCTTGATTTCCCATGTGTGTCTAATCTCCCTTTCAAGTTGCGGAAAACTCAGCCTCCACCATCAGTCCATGGGTCTAGGATTGATTCATTAGTAACAGAACCCAAACCATTGCGACCTAGGAATCCAGCTGATTCTGATCTTGCTTACGAAGGCATGATGCAATCTCATCAGGATATGCTGAGACAATTGCATTGCCTTGCATTGGATTTGTTTTATTTTGAAAAAGAGAACCTGAAATCTGTAAAGAAGATGATTTTGAGGTATAGGGCTTTGGTTTCACTGAATATCACCAGTCTTGTGTCTTCGACATGCACTTCTTTTGGAGGTCATGCACTCAGAATTTTGGAGGCTTCACAGCTTTCTGGAAGTGGGTTATCACCTTGTCATCGGGACTGTACTTCTGTGGCTATGAGCTGTCCTGATTTTGAGACTGGTTTTGTGAATGGTGGAAATAACGAAGCTCAGTCATTTTCAGACATTGGTGATGACAGCATTAAGATTCATCCCAGAGAGAAGGTTGGTACTGCCATGCATGATGTTGACCAGGATATCAACAGAAAAGAAGTTAATTTTAGTGTCAAGCATCCTTTGGATAGATCTTCAGGCACTGTGCTTGGAAAGAGGAGGATTGATGAACCAGTTGCTTCTGATCCACTCAAATTGCTAAAATCTGGGTCCTCCTCTTCAGCTTCAGCTTCTGCTTCTGACAGCGTCATGGTAATCCCCAGATCCAACATTGATGCACAAAATCTCTCAGATCTTGCTCTTGTAGAACATATTTCTAGTGGTGTTCATGAACTTGAAACCACTAACATGCAGCAAAAAATGTCCATATTTCAACCCCTGACACATTTCACTGATAGTGTTACCAACATTCATCTAGACAGTAAAGTCTGTCTAGAAGATGATGCAATCACTGAAATTCAA
This sequence comes from Pouteria campechiana, assembly GCA_036873735.1. Lineage (NCBI taxonomy): Eukaryota > Viridiplantae > Streptophyta > Magnoliopsida > Ericales > Sapotaceae > Pouteria > Pouteria campechiana. The sequence continues at coordinate 77,026 of JAYJMB010024410.1, forward strand.
TTAGCCTCTCATGTTAGAGACAAGGGTGCCAAGCAACCTTGTGCCAAGTCTAACTATCTTGCTAAAGTTAATGGAACAAGTGAGAAGAGGGTAGTTATTTGCAGTTCTGATGACATGCAGAAATGCCTTGATGTTGGCGTCAGTGCTATCAGTGTCCCTCCATATGTTAAAGTGCATGTCGAACCCAAGTCAACTGAAATCAGTCAATTATCATGCGAAATTAGTGATAATAGCCAGAAGATTAGTTCAGAAGTTTCTTGCTCAGGTCCTCATAGGGAGAGTGTCAGTCAAGTTGTTCACAGAAAGAGGAGACATGCTCCACTTGTGGATTCTAGGCTCTCCTCCAATTCCCAGTTAGGTCACCTCTATGCCAGTCACTTGCTCAAGGATGTGTTGAATGCAAGGGCTGATGATCAAAAGATTTCAAAGATGGGAAAAATCCCTGGAAGACACGTGTGCCTGCATATGAAATTTCCAAAAGACTTCAGTCTGCCTACCAAAGATGAGTTGGTAAAGAAGTTCAGTGTATTTGGACCATTGGATGTGTCAAGCAGCCGGGTATTCTTCTACACTGGCTCTGCTCAAGTGATTTTCTTGCATCAACATAATGCTGAAGCTGCTTGCCTTCATGCACGGAAGAAGAATTTATTCGGCAAAGCCAATGTACGATTTTGGCTTAGTAACCCGACTGGAGCTCAGCCTCCTTTACCTGTAGCTGTACAGTCAGCTTGTAAAGCCTGCCTGAAAACATCCAACGCTGATCAAAGACAGCTAGCTGGTTTGAAGTCTTTGACAGAAAATCCAGACAATCCTTTACCATTAATGACATTGCAAAAGAAAAGACCTGTCACTTTTTCCGGCTTATCAGGGTTTTGTGATTGTAGTGGTGAAGAAAAACCTGACATTTCACTTCAAATGCTTTTGCTTTTAGAGAAATGTGATCAAATGGTCCGTAAGATTAGAGAGACTCTGGGGCTTGGGTCTTATTATTCAATTTTCATGTACATGTCTGGTCTGTAAGATTAGAGATAGTCTGTAACTATGGTCTTATTTTCATGCATTACTTGTATATTCCAGACCCAGATAATGAATCGTGATGAGCAACCCAGATTAGAGATAGTCTGTAACTATGGTCTTATTTTCATGCATTACTTGTATATTCCAGACCCAGATAATGAATCGTGATGAGCAACTGGTGCGTGTGTGATAGAAGCATTTTTATGCAGTCAATAGCCTTCACTCGAGTTATTCTTATCTTCTTCTCATTCCTGCTGGATAGTCCGAGGTTTGCTTCAGCCTTGGTGAATTTCCATTATTGCAGAACTTGAGGCATGTCTCCCTTGATGGGTGCCCTGAGCTACCGTCGCACGGTGGCCTGGATCAGATATCCACTAGAATCAAGTGCAACAAATGCTGTAGCGAAACATGAAAATAACCAAGGTGAGAGTTACTGAAACCGAACATTAAACTTGCACCGATATTTGATATTCTTCAGTTTAGAAACTTTTGCCTGTGGAATTTTGATTATCTGAAGGGGAGATGAGGGACACCCTTCTGAAAAGCTGACAGGAACTAACCATACAGGAAAAACAAAAGGGTTGACTACAAGAAGCTGAACGGGGGTCAAGGAGTATAAGAGGGCAGAATATGTGCAGGAGCTGAAGAAGTAGAAGCTGGCCAACACCATTAGATGTACACCCGACCACAGGAGATCTAGCCAAAGGGCTAACCGGGGTAAATAATTGTAACCAAGGGATGCTAATGATGTATAAAAGGAACAGAACTCTGAGAAATAAAAGGATGTTACCAATTTTATAGCATAGAGGTATCGGTTCTCTCAGGGACTTGCAACGAACATCTGGCGCTCTCGGTTGTTCAAGACGGTTGGGAGCCTAACAAATTCAAAACTGTTAAAATGTCTGTCTACGTTTGGCTATAACTTGAGAATGGAGTTGAGCGGGAGCCTAACAGAAGCAAAAATGAAAAATGTCTTGGCTATGTTCGGCTATAACTTAAACAAACTGAGAACCCAAACAAATTCAGGAGAAGAGTTCGACATGATGATTAAACCTCTATGCTGGTGCACACAGATCTCTATTCCAAGTTTTATTTGAAGCATGAGCATTGCCTTTCTAAGCAATACTTCTGATGGTTCAATTCTGTAGCGAGCAAGGTTCGTGTGATGAAAGCTGATTTCCATTTCAAGCAAGAAAAGAAAAACATACCAAATTGAAATAAACTTCTCCCGAAGGCACCAAATAAGCTTCTGGAGTTGAACCAATTCTCTTGAAATTTCTCAATGGACTGGTGGTCTCACGGGTCAATGTCATAGCTCGGATCGACTTGTGACCTCAAGAAGGCATCAATGATGGTTTTATGAGAGAGTGCCATGTCTTTCTTTCCACGGTTTCTGTAGTTTAATGGGCTATGGCAAGCAATATGTGACTGACACGAGGGAAATTTTTATACATATAAGCAAAGATTGAACCTGTACAAGCTCAACAATCTATATTTACTCTTGGACCCACTCCAAACTTGATTATTTGTCTGTCTGATTGAAGCTCTTAACTATAACAAGTAAACTTAGCATTAGCTATGAAACTACATTTTCCGGTTAAATCAACCTATATTTCCTAATCCTAAGACTACTAAGATTTGACGTTGGCTAAGGTTTCTGGAACGTAGGAGAGAAATCTACAGCCGGTGATAACATGCAACTCTGATACCAGCTAAACCTGGCCCAGACAATTCTGTCGAGCGAGGTTGGCAAAATTAAAAGACGTATTAGAGCCGGCTATGCTGGCTGTCAAATATAGAGTGGCCCGATTCCAACTAAATAGATTATAATAAGATTAATTATTAGATCGGATTTTAGATAGCATCAAGATGGAGCCCAAACAAAGTGATACTATCAATTCATTTCGGTGGTACATGCACAACTAATGCAGTTTTCATGTGTGTATTAAATAAATCTAAACCAATCATAATATGTACACATCCAATAGTACACTAATCAAAGCAGATGCTGATTAAAAAAATATTTTTAAAAAGATTCTATAGCCATATAAATGTGATAAATTAATTATTACATATTTACATGCCAGTCATAGTAATCTATTTTTGAAAAAAATTATTTAAAATTTAAAAATTTACTAGTTTTTAAAAGTTCAAAATTTATTAATATTTAATAAACTTTGACAACTTAGACTAGTCAAGCTTTAACACATCTTTACAAAATAACTTTTAAAATGGTGTTTTTGTAAAGTAATTCTTCTAAAGATTTTTCTACAAAATTTTAAATAATAAAACTTAGAATATTTATTTCCACTACGACCGAGGATATTTAAAAAATATTGTCCAACATTATATTATTAATTAATAATAATAAAAACATAGGACTATACACATTAATGATTTCCTTGGGTGTCCATGAAATTGGTTAATGCTCTTGTTTTGGAGGTGAAGATAAGTTAACAGAAGGCAAGTTCCTGTCATCCATATTCCCTACCTTTGAATTAAAACCTTGTGAGCAGTCATGTTCCTATCTTTCTACTTCTCCAGTCACCTCTACTTCTCCTGTCGCCTCTTCTCCAAATTGGCATTGGAAAGTATGACTTCTGGCTATGCCACACTGAGAGGTTGAGTGGAACCCATCTCGTTGAAAACCATGGAACCAACCTTTGTTGTCTTCTTTGATGGCCTATGATACTATTTTTCTAATTATGCTTATTTCTAGATTTCCAAAACCAGAATAGTTTAAAACTTCTGTTGTATAGTTAAAATGCTTTTAATCTTTGCTCTGGATATTGGACTGCAAGAGTGTGTTCCAAATCTTGTCTCCTTGATTATGATCATAATCCTAAGCTGCATCTCTAGGCCATGGATCCTCTTTCATTTCTAAGTCCAACAAAGTATACCATCAAAACTGAACCTATTTACGAAGTTGGTGCTATTAATGAGATGACAAAAATCAATTGCTGCTACATAAAACTAGAATGGATGAATGCAGTAAGGTTAGTGTTGCTGCCAATACTAATGATGATTCCAGCAATGTCAAGATAATCATCAATCACTTGACTTGTCCTCTAAAGAGTTTTGAGGATGACTCCAGTGGAAAGAGGATGCTTCATTTCTTATGTGTTGGTCTCGTACTATGACTTAAGTACACAAAGTAAACGGAAGCGAATTAAATGCACCACAATTTCAACAACACAATAAATAAGAATATAGAATTCATAGTAGTTTTGCACTCCCTACCTACTCCACTCTCCAAGTCAAAATCCCAGACTTGGGTTTCACTAGTCAATTTAATTCTAAAGTTACAAGTAATATAGTTTCTCTGTTCTCTAGGTTTTTTACTTCCAGGTGCAGTATAGATGAATTACTTACACACTCTAGAATAATTCAATTATCTCTTGGTTTGTAACTCACACCAAGGTACAATTAGCAAGATAAATAAAATAAAATAAAGCTTACAACCAATTCAAAACACAGGTGATTTCAGTACTTCAGTGAACATCAGAGTCTCCCAACCAACTTCTTTCATCTGCAAAATAGATGACCTTGACTTCTTGATTCACTCTTGATTGCACACCAAGATCTCTCTTTTTCTAGCACTATATATAGTTCTTCAACAAATCTCTCCTTAATATAGACTATCAACTACTGGAGACAATTTCTCAAAAGAAGTCAAAGAAAATGTTAAACAAGCTTGAAAATTGGATCTTCATAATTGCCGACAACTATTACAAAATCATTGATGTTTTCCCCCAAACCATCAACATTTTCCTTCACATGGAAATCTGTTGAGGTTCAGTCCAATTTCAAACTTCGCTTGATTTGAATCCGTCGAGGTTTCCACTTTGCCGGATGTGTTGCTAACTACAAATCTATTGAGGTTTCATCCATAAAACATTAACAAATTGATCCATCTAAAATATTTCATCCTTATCCTATTTTCAAAACCTGTTTACATTCATTACATCCATTCTCATCATATCCAATCAACTCCAATCAACCTATTTATACATCATTCATATTGACATTATTTCATTCACATCAATCACATCAAAATAAATCAATTCAATTATACATTTACATCAATCCATTCTACATCAAATTCTTACAAATCTTAGTTCATCATCAATCCACATATCAAAACACATCTCTTCATTTTGTCCATGTTTGTTCATCATCAAAACTGGAAACAAGAGTCAAATAATTCTCCTCTTTTTTTATAATGACAAAACCAATTATGGATGAACTTAAAATGAACATTCCTCCCCCTGTCAACATGCTTATTTCTCTCCCTTTTTTTCATAAGCAAAAAGATGAAAAATGCGCAAATGCAAAAAATGTACAAGAAATATATATACAAGATGCAAAATATGAATATAAAGTCATAAGTGTGTGAATGTAAGCAATGATTCAATGAGTCTAGGAAGTGTGAAGTTAAAGAGTAATAAGGACAAGACAAAGTTAAATGCCTTCAAGTACTTAAAACTAGATATAAGGTTTTTGAAAAAGTTTGTTTCTTCAAAGTAGCTTCATTTTGGAGGAGATGACTTGTTCTTCTTGGTTGTGGAATCTGAATGATCAGCAGAAGAAGATGCTTGAATTCACTCCCCTCTATATGCTTATAGGTTAGTTTTGAGAGATCTCAGACTAGCTGTAAGTAGGGCCTATAAGGTAGAAACATTGAGCAGTAGAGAAGTAGAAGTGGTTGTGACATGAGAGATGAAGGAAGGAATGAGAATGGGAGTAGTGGGAGTAGGGATAGAGGTGTTTGGAGTGTGTTGAGTTTCTGAGATAATAGTTGTTGAGTCATATCTAGCATAAGGATCCTTCTCATTCTTTCCATGAGAGACCTCCTCCTCTTCTATACCATGGCCCTCTCACAGAACATCTTCAAAGAATTCTCCTTTACCCTCATTATCACCTTCAACTTCTTCCTTACAAGTATCTCTTTGAGCTTCATCTTCTTTCATTGTAGTTTCCTCTTCACTGTCTCTAGGAACTTCTGAAATTATTCTCCACCTACCATCCTCATGATTTATATACCTCATTCTTCTAAGTGTTCCAATGTTGATCTTATTATAGCTTGAGGGACAATTTGGAACATCATCAGAGAGATCAATCTCATAATGTATAAAAAATTTTGTTCGGTACATAACATAAGGTAGGTGTCCATTAGCTCTGTCTTTCTGATTGAACATGTATAACAACAAAGCATCCACAAGATCATGCTCAAGATTGCACAATGTGCAGTAAATCAAGACACATTCTTGGATACTAACTGCATCATGTCCTTCATTTCTTAGGAACAGATAATGAGTCACCATATGATGAACTAGCTCAAACTCTACAGAAGAGAATTTTTTATTTGTAAATCTTTCTTTCTTACTAGACGAAGATTCTTTCCCTGTCAAGAGCTCAACCACTTCTTTCCTATCATATGTTTTATCAGCAGAAACATATGACAGTTTTATGATCTTAGCAAAATTTTTAGCTATAAACTTTATCTCTTTCCCTCTGAGATACATTGAAAAAATGTAAACTTCATCTTCTCCTTCTTCTTCTTAGAGATAGAAGGAGAATAGCTTATCAAGTTCATTATATATCATCAATTTCTCTTCCAAAAATTCAAAGATCCCAAAAATTCTTAATCATCTTACAAACTAAAGCCCTTCTTCTTCAAAGAACTTGTAATTTAAGAACTTACCTTTTGTGTAGTTCTTTCTTACAAACTCCTGGTTGAACTTAGTCTTGTCTTTCTTTGACTTGAAATTCTTTAGAGATGAGTCTACTTGGATTGGTTTCTTGGGTAAAGATGTGGGTTTCTTTTGTTATGGAGTTGAGACTCTTTTTTTGAGAGTGAATCTTCGTGGTATTGGCATGAAAGATTTTGGACTAGCTTTGGACTTTGTGGGTAATGGAGAAAGTTTAGTTTTAGATGGGATACTTTTCCCATGTTTTAGTTTGGGAGAAGTATTTATGGGTGATGGTGATGTTTCAAGGGGAATTTTTAGATCTGTTTCTTGGACTGGTTTTGGAGATGGAACCTGTGCTTCATCTACATTAATTGGATTTTCTTGTGTAGTTTGCCTGATTGGTGTTTTAGAGGGTTCTTGAATTATGATTCCTCCTATTCTTCTTCTTGTTCTAGGAGGAGAAGGCCTAAGAGCAAAGGTATCCTCCAACTTTCTCTTTCCTTTTTTCTTATATGTGGCCTTCTTTGAAACAACAATCTTCTATCGAAAGGACTAAAATAAAGATAAAATTTATGAATTTTGAACAATGAAAGTCTAAGGCTCAAGTTGATTCAGAGCAAAAGGTTAAATATGAAGGGATATAATGCAAGAGCTAATAGTATGAAATAGAGTAAGAACCAATCTCAACACTCATGAAAACTTTTGATGGTTTCAAAATTGTCACAACAACAATTAGACATTCTGCATTGCATTGATGCTTAACCAAGCATGATCCATTAGCATTAATCTTAGGATAAACCCAAAACCTAATTGTTAAAGCATCTACTAAGGTGTATGAATTCACTAAAATAGTATGAACATTGATGAAAATAGGGATTACCAAGAATAATTATGACAAAATCTAAGTTATTGACAAGAAATAAATAATTGAGTTTAAGTTGTAGAATAGCAAGGATATGAGGAGGTGAATATTAAGAATATAGAATCAAAACAGAAATTCAACAAAAAAATCAAGATTTTTTCATCTAGAGTATGCAAACAAGGTATCTCCATAGAAAAATGATGTTTAAACAAAACGTCCATTAAGAATATAGAGATTTATCAAGAATATGGATTCACATTAATGAATTTTAGACTAAAATTGGAGGTTTTCAATTTTTGAAACCCTAAAATCCCCAATGTTCCAATTTTTGGAGCATAGTAATGGGCTTTTCAAAAATTCCTTTCGAACAACAAAGATACAATCTTATTCAACCTAGGGCATTTATTTTGCGTAAGAAGAACGTGAAATAGAAGAAAGATTAGGAAGAAAAACTTCAAATTCACACATTCTAGGGTAAAAACGAAAAATACATTATGAAATTTGGAAGATGAGAGCGTTACCATGTTTTTTATGATGAAGAATGAAAGAAATTAACCTGAATCTATTGAATTGCACAATGGGGAGGAGCAAAAGCCATGAGGGAGCAAATGAACAAATGAGTTTTTTTAGAAACAAAATACCTAGTTTTAGGGAGAAGATGAGTAACCGTCCTGCCTAAATTGCACATTTAAGTTATGTTACTGGCTTTGAATCTGTCGATGTTTACAAAACATCAATATTTTGGTACAGTCAACGTTTTGCAAAATAGACAAAATTCACATAGTTATGTCTTTTTTTCTATGCATGCTATGCATCATTCAAATAGATTAATAATGCTAAGCTCTCTTCTAATATGCAAGAATCTATCAGTGGGAAATAATTTTGTGAAAATGTCTGTTAATTGATCCTCAATAGAAATAAATTCAATTAAAATGTCTTTCAAGTGAACATGATCTCTAAGAAAGTGGTGTTTAATCTCAATATGTTTAGAATGTGAATATAATACTAAATTTTTAGTCAAATTTATTATGCTCATGTTATCTCATTTGGTAGGAACATATGCAACTTCAAAGTCATAGTAACTTAACTACTTTCTCACCCAAAGGATTTGTGTGCAGCAACTAGTTACAACTATGTATTTATCATTAGCAATTATGGGAAGATCTTTGTATTATATAGAACTGTAAAGAGATAATATTTTTCCCTATGCTTGAGAAAAA
>JAYJMB010024411.1:0-20019 GCA_036873735.1 Pouteria campechiana
TCTTTAGAACAACACGGGCTATCTACCATCCCTCAAATAAAAAATGCATGCCTAGAAACAAGCAATAGGATATTCTATATGCTCATCCATGCATTCAGCAGACAAAACCTACTTACCTCATGTGGAGAACCATGGTATCATATTTGCACAATTCTTCAAGTTCCACTACTTCTCCTCTAGGCTGAATGATCCTAAATGTACAATAATAGCATTTATTTATAAATGCAAGTCTAAATAATTCTTTTCAAGCTAATGAATTATAATATCTACATACTATGAGTGCATAACTGCACTTAAACCTTAATCACGAGGCCATCTAATTTATATTCTTCCTTAATCACTTTACAACCATGCCTTCCATGGAATTACTACATTGTGGTAATGACTCATTCATAGTCAATTACAGGCTACCGTGAGACAAGTCATTCAAGTATGACTTCTAATTGAGTCATTTTATCACACAACTTATAAGCATCAAAATTAAACTAATTCCTTGTCCCATCTCATTAGGGTTTTAGAGCTATACTTATACCCTTTTACACTTAATTCACTTATCGATTGGGGCATTTCATTAGACAATTCATATATATTGCCTAATCATAACATTTAAAAAAAGCTTATAGGGAATTTCATTTTCATTAACATATTGCTATCATATGACATGATTTAAGTAATTAATCATAAAAACAAGCTAATTAGGCCATTAGTTCAACTCTATATGCAAAAGCCCCTTTTTGTCTCTATTTATATCATGGTCCAAAATCAATTTTCTGACTCTTAAATAAGCCCAACACTTTATAATCACTGAATTAAGCCTTTTCCCCATGATTCTCAAAGTAATTCCACTATTTCTTCTAAAACCACTATTTGCAAAACCCTAACTATGCATAATTCATAATTTCTCATGCCAAATCACTATAATCATTCTATTAAATAATTCCCCAATGAATTTATAACAATATACATCAAATTTTCCCCAAAATTCACTATTTATGATTTAGGTTCCAAACCCTAGAAATTGAAAAATATGAAATTTGGTTGGGGAAATGATCTTACCTTCAATTTCATGAGTAGCCATCCTCCCCAAACAAAAATTCAAGCTCCAAGCTCCACATAACTTCTTCCATTTGGTGAAAATCAGATCTTCTTTTATTTTCCACCATTTAAATGCCAAAAACCCATCCCAAATAGCATGCTTGGATGATAATCTAGCTAAATCATCTTTTTCTCTAACAAATGGCAAGATTTAATCCTAAACAAGGTTAAGGTAAAGGGAGGAAGAGAATTGAATGGACCAAGGCAAAAACAGAATAAAAAAAGTTAGCCACCCATTTTATACTGCTAATCGGCACTGCAACGCCAACCCAGCTAGACGCCACCCCCTCGTCCACTCGACAACCGAAGCCATGGCACCCATTCTGGGGCCACCAGTGCCAGTTTCCTAGCCCTCTTTTCTTCCTAGATTTTTTCATCCCTTTTTTCCCCATTCTTTTTCCATCATTTGTTCTACATAAAAATATAATAAAAGACACCAAAAGTTTACCTCAATTAACTTGCAAGCATATCACATAATCATGCACATATGGTTTTAATTGGCACAATTTCATGAAACTTTTGTACAGTTCACGCATACTTAAATCATTTCATTTCAAATCGAAGGTTTTAATTAATCAAGTATATAAATTACCAAAATTAACACCCTAAGTGTTACATTAAGGCATGAATTTGCCTATTTTTGAACTTGATTGAGCATAAAACATGATGATTCATATCGATTAGGGTTATGTGAATGTTGGTAATTGGGGAGAGATTTATGATCTAGATGTAATTGCTAAGGAAAAATGTTTAATTAGTTGATTGTGATATTTTTGGGATGATTTAAACATGAGAAATCATAACTTACAAAGTATTATTACATTTTTGTTGAAATGCTTCAATGAGAAATTATTCTTGGTGTGACATTGGAATGACAGTGAATTAGGATGTACTTAGAGTTTAATTAGCATGTTATAAAGGTTAACTAGATGTTGAATATGTTAGCTTTAGATTGTATATTGATGAGTATGCAATTATGCATTTGGGAAGTATATGGGTTTAGTAAGAAATCAATCATAGTATCTAATTCATTAGTTTGAAATGAATCAGTTCGAGTTATATTTGTAAATGAATAGAATAGTTGTATGTGTAGGACTATCGAACAAATGAAAGATATGAAATAGTGATGTGCAACTCAAGTAATTAAAAAGAAGATTGAAGGAAAATTATGAAAGTATGCTTTGATAAGGTAAGTAGGCTCTTTCATGTTTTTTGTATGATTGATTGAGGATAATGAATATCCCATTTATTTGTATCTGGGCTTATGTGTTTTGATTGGGGATAATAGATATCCCATCTTTGTTTAAGATTGACATTATTTGGTTTGTGAGGGATAATGAGTATCCCTTGGATTAGAATAATTGATATTTTGGTTTGATATGGATGTCTAATGTGAGGGATAGAGAATATCCCTTTGTTGTATGTTTAAATTGAAGATCGATTCAATATGAGATTGGTTGATCAAATGTGAATGCAATGATGTCTTTATTTGGTATTAATTGATGAAAATATATTCTTCTATGCATATTTTGGTGCAATGGTCTAGTTATGAGATGTTCATGCTAGTATGAGGGTTAGGATGATTGATTGTTTAGTATGAATTATGATATTTGTGGATTAATTATTGTTTATTATTATTGCCTACTTACTGAGTTGCCTGGTCTCATGCCTTTTTATTTAAAATTTTTAGTTGATAGGTCCGGCAAAGGATTTATGAGAAAGACTAAAGACATATAATGGCATCTTTTTGTGTATTTGTATAATGATAATGTCATTGTATATTTGTATAATTGTCTAGAATGTTGTATATCAAAAGTAATTACATGGCATGTCATAATAGTGATAAATGTTCATGATTTTGAGATAGATTGGGTCATGTTATTACCACCATGGGGCTACATAGGTTTTGGGCTGTGGGTAGGTTGGGCTAATTTAATAATTTATGTTGTCATTTATAATTGTTGAAATTTCAATTTTATTTGAGTATGGATATTAGAAATTTATTTGATTGATGTATAACATGTTTTTGATCTTAAAATTACAAGGTAGACTCTGTCGGATTTATGACAGAATATTTCCCTTAAAAATAGGGAAAATATAAGGTTATGGGGAGATTTTCCTTAAGAAAAGGGAAATGGTACCATCCCGCATAGGTCCCAATAGAGAATAATCTACAAGATGACCACAACGCATAGGGTGGGGGTGCGGGGCATTAAACTAGTCCTCATTATTCCAATGTGCGTTCTACACCATTCTATTATATTACATGTCACAAATCGAACATAGTATATCACTTTTGGATTACTTCGATACTTCATACCATGATAGTGTCCTGTAGGCTTTTCATATCATAACTATGTCATTAGGGTACAACATATATCATAACTATGCTATACTGACATAAAATAATCCATGCAAATGTTATATTAAAGAAAGCTCACTAAACATATCTATGCATACCATTTTGAAATATTTCTCATTCCATCAACATATACAATTACATAATATAGTAAACAATCTACTCTTGGGATATTCATAATCCTCATTCATACATATATCAGAGAATACTAACTATCCCTTCATCCACGCATCCATTTACACTTAAATGACATAATAACATCAGTTAATACAACACATTGGGATATTTGCTATCCCCATTCATTCATACATTCACTTACATGCAATAGAAACAAGATTATGGGACGTAAACTATTCCCAAAAATCCATATATCCTAATCATATATCAAAAAACAAAGATTTATGGGATATCCAATATCCCTACCCATTCACACATGCCCATATACAAACAAATACATTCAACGGAATAATTGTTATCACCATTTAGTAATACAGTCAACTTGAAAAGAGAGCCTACTTACCTCAATGGAAGAATACTTGCACCATTCTTCCACTTCTTTTATTTCTTAAGTTCCATAGTGTAACACCTGGGGTGTTAAATTTTTAGTAATTATGTGTTTGAATACACTAAAGTTTTTATATAATAAGATGACATTTTTTTTGTATTTTCTTGATGTATAAAAAGGGGAATAAACATATCTTTTAATGTTAAATTTATGTGAAAAATGTCATGAATAAGTAGTTGTAGAAGAGGGATCAAAGTAGTGTGGAAAAAACAGTAAAAAGGGCACAAAACTAGCGATAATGAGGTGGCGGTGCCAACCGGTGATGCTGAAACATGGAAGAAGGGGTGGTGTCTAGTAGGATGGGCGCTGCGGTGCCTATCGACGGGATAAGATCATGACCCATTATTTTCACCCCATTCCATTTCGTTTCTCTCTTTCCCCGCACCCAAATCTTTTGCTCTCCATATCTTTTTCTTAGGATTATAGCTAGGATTAATCTTGTTTAGGAGTAGAAACCCATCAATCTTGTAGCCAAACCTAAGTTTCTTCAGTTTAGATAGTGAAAGGAGGAAGAAGAAGCTATTTTACTACAAATCATGGAGGATTTGATGTTGAATCCTCGTGCTAAGGAGGAAGCCACATGTGAATTCAAAGGTAAACTCCTTTTCCCCATTAAATTTCATGATTTTGTTCTATTAGGGTTTTCATGATTAGTAATTTTTTGGAGAAAATTCATGAATTATGTTTGGAATCATAGGGGGAAATGATTAAGGAGTTAATGATAGTATTTTAAAAAGTAATTGGGCATGAGAACTAATGATTCATCTAAGCTAGGGTTTCATGCTAGATTGTCACAATTCTTTTTATGTTAGATTCTCAACTTCAAATTCCATCTAATAAAATAAATTTTACTTAATATCCAACCCTATAAAAAATGGAAAGAACTCAAAGTCATGACTACTGCCAAAATAACTACCTAGATAGTTAAACACATACCCAATATTTTGATCATAAATCTCTTTTAGAAACTTGGATCAACATATTGTTTATGCCATTAGATTCTAGACTTCAAGATATTTCTTTTGATATATTATATGCATCTTAAAAAAACCACATAATTCATGGAAAGTTTCTAAATTTAAGTCATGTTTGTTATCAATTTTTTTGTTATATGAAGTATCTTTCATAAAGATGCTCCAAACTCAATTTCTCGACCTCTCTACTTGATTCCCACTTCAAAATCATTTAAGAAAGTATATTTTACTCCTATTAATATGTTTCAACCATTACTTTTAAGTAAGAACTTCTAATTCTCATTTTTACTTATGTAATTATTTGTTCTCATTTGTCATTATTTCACAAGTAATCTTATACCAACGCATTATGCAAACCATTTCTAATAACCATTATAAATATAATTTCTAAATTCATAATCATTTTCAAATCTATAATTAGTTGCATTCATGTATCCATTAGCCATCAAATGGGTTTATTATCTTTTTTCATTTCTAGTTGATTTTCATATCTATTTTTACCAATTTTTGTTTTTGAACTTTATATATTTATAAATTAGCAACTAATAATATCAATACATTTTCTTCACTGTATCTAACATGTTTGTGAAGTTAAATATCATTTTTGACCAATATAATGAGATTTAACCTTATTGGTTCTTTAAGTAATTTACCTTCATTAGACTAGCACCATAATTTAACACATCCCTTAAGCATATTAAACTACATTTAGTGCTAACATAATTAACACAAATCATTAATGAAATATAATTTTCCACTAATCTCTATCATAATTACTTCATCAAGTTCATAAATTATATATTAAATATATTTAAAACTATTTCCTTCCATATTAATATAAATGAGGATTTTGGGGTACTATACACTATCTTCCCTTTTGGCAATGAAATAGTTTAGTGAGTGAACATATGTAATAACTCCAAAAGCTTCCTTTGGAGTTATTTTACATACATATATAGGGGAATAATCTAGTGTAGTCGGTCAAACTAAAAATTTTAGTGTAGTTGCCTTAACAGCCGTCGGATCGTGTGGGTGCCATTTGGAACGTCGAAAGCTAGCCGCGAGTGAGTGAGGGAGGACGGGAGGGCATTTTGCATCTTACTTTTGCAAAAACACACTCACTCATAGTGAACAAAGAGACTCCTTCCCATCCAATCGCCATTCTCCTCTGTATTACCGTCTTCATGAACTAGAGGAGAAGACGGAGACCCATCTCCCATGTGAGTGCTGCAACCTCTCCAGTTGGATTCCATAGGTTGGCTAACCCCATCTCCCCAGACTTGGAGGGGACCTTGAGAAATGCCTGATCCAATGAGATCCCATCTTCCCGATTCGCAAAGGAGTTGCCAAACCTACTACTCCGGCAAGACTCATGAACACAGAGAAGTTCTCGAAGTAAGTTGTATTCATTCCACTCATTCATTATTGCCATTGTCATTGTTTGTTCTAAAATGGGAATCAAATCCCCAGAAACCTCATCCTCTTGATTCTCTTCAGCTTCCCATCTTCTTGTCTTTCCAGTGCAATAGCTAAATGGCATCTTTCTATGACCTCTTTTTTGTCTTGTTTTCTCAAATCTTGTGTTATTTTTCTTTCTAGTCTCAATCTAGTGTATGCATTGGATTTTTGTAATTGATTCATTCATGTTTTTCCCCAATTTACCCCATTTTTTACCAAAGATTCTGAAACAAAACACCAAAAAAATATTATTATACAATTTTCCTTGGATAGTTCAGAAATTTGAGTTGTAGATGGATATGTGATTGGTAAAATAAATCCAACTTTACAATCTAAATGGATGTTCATCTGAATTTTTACACTGTGTATCATGTTTTGTAGTGATTAGCTTATTTATTGAAGGATAGTGTTATTATCTATTTTCACATAGATTGTTTTAGGTCCTTTACATGTAGATATTGTGAATGTAAATGATAGAGATAGGGTAGGTTCCATTGATCCAAATAGTGGGGGGGCGGGGTCAAAATGGGCATTATAGAAATTGATAATATGGATGTAGTGGGTAGTGTTGTACAAAATGCATTGATAGGTATAAATGAATTTTTGCCTAGAGCTCTTATTAATTTAACCCCAAAGATTGCCAATAATTTGATAGTGAGGAAGTTGCTTATCAATTCTATAAAGGTTATGCAAAACTATGTGGGTTTAGTATTAAAAAGAGCTATGCAAGAAAATTGGTCAGTGGAGATGTATGTGATTAAGTTTTTAAATGATCTCAAGAGGGATTAAGGAAGGCCTAACTCATTTAATTAGATTGCCCATTAGCAGACTCACACAGTCTACATGAACCTTCAAATGTTATACCCATAGAAAAGAAAAAGAAAAAATATAATGAGATATGTCTCACCAGATGTAATTGTATGTCATTGCTTAGGGTTTCTAAATGTGGAAATTGTGAGAAGTGGGTTGTTACAAGATTTGTACCTGAACATATCCATGGTCTAGAAACACTTGTTAAATCCCATTACTTATGATCACATAGGAATGTTCCAGATTGTCAAGTAGATATTGTGAAAGAATTGGGTAAAGCTGGGATTGGTGTAGCAAAAGTCTTAGACTTTATAGCTAGTGAGGCAGGTGGGTTAGAGAAATTGGGATTTTCATAGGTAGACCTTAGAAATGCTCATAGAAGGCAACATCAATCCAAGTTCAGTAGGGGGTAGATGCTTTATTACAATACTTTCAGGATCAATCAAAAGCCAATCCTCATTTTAGTTTTGACTTACAAGTAGATGGGGAAGGACATCTAATGTCATTTTTTTGGGTTGATGGTGTAACTTAAATTGATTATGGGGCATTTGATGATGTTGTGTGTTTTGACCGGATGTATAAGACAAATGAATATGATTTGCCATTTGGACCATTTGTTGGCATTAACCATCATAAGTAATCTATATTACTTAGGGTGTGACTGCTTTTTAGAGAGACCACAACTACTTTTAAATAGTTATTCAAAGCATGACTTGATATGATGGGAGATGTATCTCCTAAAGTAATAGTGCCTGACCAAAATGTTGTTATCTTAGCAGTTGTAAGAGATGTTCCCTCAAACCCACTATGTTATTTACCTATGACACTTGAATAAAAAATTTCATGAAAAGAAGGGTATTGTGATTCATAACAATCCAACTTTTCAAAAAACTTGGTCTAATTGCATATACAAAAGTAAGATGTTAGATGAATTTGAAAAAGGCTTGGTATGATGCCCTACACTTTTAAGGTATGGGTAAATTTGTTCCTTTAGTTTAAAATGAATGGAGAATGCATGTTTATTAAAATTTGGAGAGATTAGCAAGATAAATTGAGAAAATCATGAAAAGCATGATTAATGATATGTGTCTTATGGTCTATTGGATAGAATTACGTTGAAAGTGTTGCACAAAGTGGTGAAAATGGGTGCATGTGTATGTGCTAGTGTGCACTACTAGAGCACTGAAGGAGGAGGAGCTTAAATTGCTCCACCAGCTCCTCCCAGCCCCAAAATCACATTTTCTAGCTCCTCTAGTCCCTCCCACATCCCACCAGCCTTGTGGAAACCTCGAATTTTGACAAATTTTGGTTGGGAAATTGATGATAGAGTATACTACACCTACCTGAACCAGTGGAGACGTCGAATTTGGTGAGTTGGAGCTGTGGAAAAGGACAAGGAATTGGGGAAATCACATTATAACCTAATTTTGGGGAGTTTTCTCAGAGATAATTATGTGGAGTTATAGATTGTGGTATTAAACTTAGAAGTTCAGAGCTTAAAGCTTAAGGAAGTGTGATTCTTCATATACAAATAAGCAGGTTTATTTACCCAGGTGCTCTGTATGTCTTTACATTTGTCTTTACATGATTATACATTCTGGGTAATGAAATTGAGTTTCAATTTATGTTTTATTATGTATGAAATTATGATTTTGTAGTATCATGTTCCAAAAATATGGATCTGCCTTAGGGGCGAGGAGGCTTGGATAGATATGTTTGGTTGGTGTGGTGGCCTATATAGCTACATATGGATCTACCTTGGTGATGAGGAGGCCTGATGGCCTGGATAGATATGCCTAGTTAGCGTGGTGGCCTGTATGGCCGGATATGGATCTGCCTTAGTGACAAGGAGATGGCCTAGATGGCTAGAGAGGTCTAGATGACCTAATTTATGAGCCTCACATTAGTACGTCATTAAGTGTAAATGAAGAAACTATAACCCTTGTGGAGAAATAAAGGTGGGATTTCCATGAAGGATAGTGGGATATTGCTATGGCCTAGTAGGCTTCGTAGCCTGGGATACAGGGAGGGATTGGGACACACTAAACAGAGGGAAAAGGGTGTCGTTTGTATCTTAACTGCCTCCCTGAGAATGATGGGGGATGATGATAGATTGATGAATTCTAGATAGAAAGTAATATGAGAATAATGGTGTGTTGAGAATGAGTCATGAATAAGTTGACTAAGAGTCACTTGCATTATTGTAAGACACAATATGTTGTGGACTTGTGTCTTATGATTTTAATAATTTGTTATTTAATTATTGTATCACTACATACTTGCTTATTGAGTTTCTCAAACTCACCCTATTTTAAAATTTGGTTTTCAGTTGATAGGCCTGAAGACGGAGTCCAACATGGGGTTGAGGCTCAAGATTAGGATAGGCTATGAGTCGTGTTTGTTGAGCATCCACCAATATGAAAACTTTCTTTTTGACATTTTGTAATGTGTATATAAATTGTAAATTCTAAATTTGGGTATGTGTATAAATAAATGTGTATAAATTAATTTTAGCTAACATGTCATGCTACAAGATAAGCATGAAGTCTATCTAACTACCTCCATCATAATGTGATTATCGATTTTGGGTAGTTGTGGGTGTATGATATTTAGTTAATGATGATACCCTACAGTAATGCTTGGAAAGTGGGGCATTACACTTGGGTTGATATGATTGGTACTTATGGCTTGCACAATCACTCATGGTTGTAACAATTGTATAACATGAGATATATGTGGGTGCCTGCTTATGTTAGATGTCATTTTTTAGCTGCCATGACAACTACAATGTGATCTAAGAGCATGAATTCATTATTTGATAAATATATGCATCGCAACACAAAATTATTGAAATTTGCATGCGCATATGAGCAGACTGTTAAAGGGAGGCATTGGGTAGAAATAGATGTTGATTGTAAAATAACACATAGCATATCAGTTAGAAAACACAACACACTATTGAGGGCGACATGGAAAAAGTATATACAAAGAAGTTTTTTAGGAATTTCAGACAGAGGTTAAACAATGCCAATATTATCTTACATAGATTAATTCATCAAACGGCTATATAGATGAATATACTTTTCATTGATATTCAAGTGGTAATCTTGAAAGGGTTAGAAAAGTTGAATGAGACAATGAAACCAGGATGGCCACATGTTTATGCAAAATGTGAGAGTTTTCAATGATAGTGTGCACACATATTCTTGTAGTATTTCATGTACGAAAGATCTTCAGTATGCCTGAAAAATTATTTTAAAAAGATGGACCCAAAGACCTAAGAAAATGATCATAAACCACCAATGTGCCACAACATTGAGTGTTGAGAATTCAAAACTTATATGACATAACAAATTGATGCAAGAATGTGGCAAGATTGTTCGTCATGGGACTAGTGATCTAGCACTTTATGAAATTATTTTTGAAGGCTTAAAAAATATTCAAAAAATAATAGAAGAATATAAAAGAGTACATGTCTTGGATGCACCTGATGATGCTGAAGGGAGTGAGACCAATTTCAATAATGATAGAGAGGGGATTATAAGTCAGCCTAATTTAATGCTACCCTCAAATGAAATGGTGATAGCCCCATCAATGGATGCCCCAGTTGATGTGATACATAGCCACAACTCCCAACCAAATGTAATACTGGATCCACATATTGTGAAAACAAAACTTTGGACTAGTAAGAGATTCAAGTCAACATTGAAGGTGGCTAAGAGAAGTGGAGCTGGTAGGTTGTGTTGCGGTTGCAACAAAATTGTTACTAGGCATTATAGGAGAAATTATCCAACGATTAGAAGGGAGAATTCTGTTGCCGATTCAGCCTATTGTAATCTTGATTAGAAAGGTACTTTATGCTTATAGTTTATTATATTACAATTTCATGCATATGTTTGGGTTGTTATGGTGATGACATACTATTGGAATCCTTATTGGCTTTTGTAGAATAATTCACATGACTTCTTTGTCTAATGGTACAAGTTCACCATATAATGCAAGAACTATTTGTAAATGCAGGTTTGAAGCACGTATCTTGACTTCTTACATAGATAACAACCTAGGGAGGCAATTTCTTAGTTGTGCTAGTTATTTTGTAAGTCACTTTACTTTTCTATTTTGTATATTGTATAAACATTCTAATGTAACTGGCTGTATCTTAAATCTCTCATTGTAGGATGATCCCAGCAAATATTCATTTTTTCGATGGGTTGATCCTCCTCTAAATGATAGAGAGCATTAGTTTAGAGGAGAACAACAATGTGAGATAAGGAAGTTGAATAGTCAGTTGTATGCTATGCATCAAGAGAACCGATAGTTAAAATAAAAAATTTAGGAAATGCAGCACACTAGAGAGGAGTTGTCACAATATGAGGCTAATTACAAGTCATTGAGGTAGAGGTCAAGGTATATAAGAGAAGACAATGCATTTTATGTTTTATAGTTCATAGAATTGCCATAGTGTAGCTCATGTAGATGATTACACACTTTTCTATAGTGTGCACACATAATCTTTTGCTTGATGTATAGATTTATGATAGTTATCATTATGCTTTCTAAATCATTCATGAAATATTAATTAATCAAGAAATTAAATTTCATAATTAAATTACTATAAAATATATCTTAGACCAGAATTCTCCATCAATGATCGGAATTTCTATAAAATATTTGTGGTTACCAATAGGAATGGTCCTTTTTAAGACTAAATAGTCCAACGGAAAGCATTAGATTATGATAATAGCCACACATATTATGTTTTAGCTAGTGTATAAACAGGCTTCCTTTCAGATATTATCTAGGTGTTGAGAATGAGAATCATGGACAATAGTCCTTTACAACTAGTTTCATTACAACAAATGATGAAAGCTCTCTATTTGGAAATATGAAGATAATATAAAGAAATTTAATTGATCCATTATGTTTATCACAACCAATTTAATTAGAAGTATTAAAAAAATTTTTGTAAAAAATTGGGTGAGCTATAAAATTGGAATAATTTGGGAGTATATGTAAAACCACTAAAATCTTTCGTAGTCTATGTAAGCTTTCATCGAAATATTTTTTAATTTTATTATTAAATAAAGCTAAGTATGATGAATGAGTTAAAACTTTATCAAATCATTTTTAATGAGCTTAAAGGAAAAGGTTTTTGAAAGATCGATCATAAGGAATCCTTGTCCACCTAGAAACATTCATAATTAAATTACTATAAAATATATGTTAGATCGAAATTGTAATGCCTGAGGCATTAGAAATAGGGGAAGAAATTATTTTGAAAGAAAACAATGCAAATGATTTGATTTTAAGTTATTTGAGGCATAATTTCTATGCATTAGATGTTAATATTATATGAAAAAATTATGATTAAAAGTGTATGAAAAAGAATGGGGAAAGAAGAGTTGAAAAAGGTGGAAAAATCAAGAAAGAAAAGTGGGCCAAGAAATTGGTGTCAGCAGCATCAATCGTTGATGAAGGTAAGGTGGTGCGACCAGTAGAGCTAGCGCTGCAATACTGGTTGGCAATATAAGCCGGATAATTGACTTTTTCAACCATTTTCCATCTCATTTTTGCTCTGGTCCATTCTGTTCTTTCTTCCATTTTTGCCCTAGCCCCATTATGCTTAGTTTCTTACCAATTTAGCTAGGAAATCATTTTGCCTAGCTATCTAATCAAGTGATCTTTCATTTAAACTAAATTTTCATCCATTTGAACCATGAAAAATGGAAGAAAAGGGACGCAAAACCCAATTTCCATTAAATGGAAGGAGCTACGTGGAGTTGGGAGCTTGGATCTTTGTTTGGGGAGGATGGCTACGCCTGAAAGCGAAGGTAAGATCAATTTTCCAATTGAATTCCATATTTTCAGTTTCCATGATTTGGAACCCAACACATAAATAGTGGATTTTGGAGAAGAAAATGATGTATTTTCTTATAAAATCATCGAGGGATGATTTAGTAGAAGGATTATAGTGATTTAGAATGAGAAATTGAAAATTTTGCTAAACTGGGGTTTTGGGAACAATGAAATTTTGGGGTTTCATGATTTATTTTGTATTAATCATGGGGGAAATGATTAATTACATGATTAATATTTTAGAACTTGTATGGGGTGATTTGGACCAGTGAAATTGGATTTTTGATTATGTCATGATTAGGGGTTAAAGATGATTTGTGTATATGAGCTATGTGAGCTATGAATTGATTGAATTAAAAGTTTAATCAAGTTATTTTAAACATGTTTATATGATAATTATGTGTATGTAAAGTGAATGTTGTAAGAAATGAAGATTTTTGGTGATGCTCTGTGGAAAAATCCTAAATTATGTAGTATTTATCACATGTTAGATAAAATTACTTCTAGGAGGGAAGTGGTGTAAATGACTAGTCAAATTGTAGACTGTTAAAGAAGTGTTAGTATAACACCATTGGAAAGTATTTAAAATAGGTTAAATTATCTTGTAAATGAAGAAAAAACTCTATATAAGATGATCTGAGAAGGATAAAAAATCATGGAGCTTGAGAGATATGGTCTAGAGTTAAAGGCCTAAGGTAAGTAGACAACCCTTGTTGTGTTTGAATGAATGTATAGGGATATAGAATATCCTGTTGTTTATTTTTGGGCATGCATATTTTGTTTGAGGGATTTTGATATCCCATGATGTTCTAAAGAATGAGGCTCAAGATGTTTTTCAATTACTAAATATTGGGGATAAGAAATATTCCCTGATTGTGTTGATATGCATTTGTTGAGCATGAGTAGATTGATAAGTAATAGGGTGTATTCCCTGGTTGTGGTAAACATATGATTATTAGGGATAGAAAATATCCCATGTTTTATGAACATTAGTTTTAGTCTTGTGTATGAATATCTAAATGAAAGGTATAAGAACTATCCTAATGCTGTATATAAATTAATAAGTATGAAAGCAAGTGAATGGTTGGTTGGATAGGAATAGTGGAAATTCCCTTATGTTATATCTATTGATGTATGTACTATGGTGCAAACATAATGGAATGGGAAAGATTCCCTATTGGCATTGATATATTGTGAGATACCAAGATGGCATCATTATGGTAAATTGATATGTATTATACCTGTATGGCATAATTTGATATGTAGTGCCTAAATGGGCATATTATGGATGGAATTTGAGTCATTCTATAAGTTGTTTTAGACCTAGTGCTATAAAAGAAGTGATGTAATGTGAGGTGCCTAGTGGGCACACTTATGGTTATGATAGTATACACCTAAAGGGCGTAGAGCATTGTAGTGAATTGAGGAGGACTTGAGTCTCTTAGATATATAGTCATGCTGTGATAGTTTGTAGTCATGTTCTGTATGAGAACATGTGATTATTAGTTTATGATTATTTTATATTTCTGCCTACTTATTGAGTTGCCTAGAATCACTTCTTCTTATGTTATTTTTTTAGCGGACAAGACAAGTAAAGGATTTTAACTATGGGTTGGAATAGAGCAAGATTTGAAGATAATTTTATTTGGTAAGATGAAATGGGGATTGGAATCCCTTAATGTAAATGTAATTATATTTGAGCCAAATATTGTATATTGTATTTGATTAAATTGTTGTATGTGATGTATAATTTGTAGTATAATGATAAGCATTGGGCATGTCATATTCATTTAAGTATGATATTGTGAATGGATTTGTATTTAATCCAGAGAAATGCATTGCCATCATGATACTGTTCTGATCTTGAGCAGAGCTGTGAGTATGGGTGTAAATGTTTTAGATATAAATTTTGTCTCATAATTATAGAAATGTAAATTTTATTTGATTTCATACATGTATATCAGGTATTAATGTTTATAATTTAAGGTAGACTTTGCTGGATTTAGGCAGGATATTTTTCCTTAAAAATAGGAAAGTTGTGAGATTATGGGAAGATTTCCCTTAAGAAGAGGGAAATGGTAGCGTCCCACGTCAGTCCCAATGTGGCATGGTCTAAACGCATAGGGTGGAGGTGCGGGGCATTACAAAAATTCTCCATCCATGCTATCTAAATTTTAATTTCCATGTCTGGAGTTTGGTATCCATGTCCATAATGACAAAATTCAATGTTCAAAATTCACTATCCATGTTCAAAATTTCAATTTCTATGTTCAAAAATCAATATCTATGTCCAAAATTCGCTATCATGTCCAGAATTCAATATCCATGTTTAGAATTTTCTATCTAATATTCAATATCCATGTTCAGAATTTAATGTCCATGTCCGAAATTCAATATTCATGTCTAGAATTCAATATCCGTGTCCAAAATTGAATTTCCACATCCAAAATTAAATTTCCATGCCTGGAATCTATCCCTAAGCCCGAAATACCTTAAATCCCTAAAGATTTCTTTCTAGAAATGACATTGCCTTTCACCCCTACTCCCTATGTTTGGAATTCCATATACGGAGAAGACTAATTGAATTCCTGCCTTGTCAAGCATTCTCTATCGCTCGAGGAGGCCACTTTGCCTCTATACATTACTCCATTCTGCTGCTCTGGAAATGCCCCAAATTCTAATTTATTCCATTTGAAGCCCTAAAACACCGATTACTACATATGGCTGAGGTGATAGAAGAAAGCATGACAACGACATCAACATCTATCAAAACAAGGGGGAGAAGAGAAAGAGAAGAGCAAGAAGAGGCCTTCCCTAGCCAGAGAAGAAGAATAGATGACAATCACTTGCTAGAGGTAATTTTCAAAAATAATATTTCTACCTATAATAATTTCATGAATGTGTATAAGGAGAAAAAGGTAGTGAAGGGAAGAATCTTTGATTTTGAAATACTTAGAGAAAACTACATGAACCTAGATTTACATAGGTGGATTCATTTCCAAGGATGGACTGATTTTCTGAGTTGTAGAGAAAAATGCTATGAAAGAATGGCGAGAATCCTATTTTGCAACTATAATTTCAAAATAATGAAATCATGGATAGGAGATAAAGAGATAGACTTGTCTATTAAGAGTATAAGAGACCATCTCAACTCCCCATTGTGGAAAGACAAGAATTAGAACTTGCCCACATCAAGAGCAAGAATATTCTTAGACTTAGTGGAATAGAGATTAGAAGAGAAACACAAAGTCTCCATCCCAGTTATCTGGATCAAAATTTAAGGATAGCCCACATACTAGTTATCAACAATGTCTATCCTAAAAGAAGTGGCAGAGATAATATCTCTAAAGGGGATGTCAAGATCTCATGGGCACTGAAGTATGGACAAATGGTGGACTTGGCTAAAACAATCTCAGAACACATGTACGAGGTCAAAACTAATGGGAGATTTTCTCTTCCTTATGGGATGATCATGAAAAAATTTCTAAGGAGAGAAGGAATTGACCTGGCAAGTGACGAAGGAGAAGGGGTCAAGAAGTGAGACATAACCAGTGAGGTAAACTTGAAGAAAATTGGTGTCAAAAGATCCAAGACTTCTTAAAGAGCAAGAATTGAAGAAGGAATGACAGAAAGAAGAGAGGAACCAGTATGGGAACATCTGGTACCATCTCTCATTGATAGAGTAGAGTAGTTGACAATAGGACTAAGAGAAGAAGAAATTGAAATTATTGCTGAATTAAGAGAAACAACAACCAGAGTAAGTGAAGTGAGAAGAGAAAGCATAGATACAAGAGAAGCCAATGGTGTGAGAGATGAAGCTCAGACAATAGCAATACAAACAAATGCTATAGAAGCAATAGCGATAGAGACAAAAGCTACCAGACCTTCACCTTCCATGTCTCAGAGCTTTGGAGGCAAGTTGAAAAGCATTGAAGAATCCATTTCAACTCTCAATATTAAGATGGATTCAGTATGTCAAAAACTTGATGATCTAACTTGTTTAGTTGAGTCCATCAAAAGTCAGTCCAAGTGAGTCTAACCTAGTCCTCCACTATCACTTGTTCATGATCTCATATCTTCTTCACCCCTAAGATCACCTCAATCTCATCACTCACACCATTCTCCATCTTATCATTCATCACCTTCCTCTTTTGTTCATAAACCCAGGCCTGCTACACCTTCCTCTCCCCATCTCACATCTCATAATTCTCCTCTTCCTACCTCTCCTATTAGTGCCATTCATCCACATCCTCATCCTCAACCACCAAAGTCCACTTCATCCTCATCTGACTCAGTCTCCTTCAGAATCTCTGAGTAAACTATCCCACTTGCCATAATAGTCAAGTCCCTCAAATCCATTAGCAAGAATCCCTCTCAATCACCTCAACCTCCTCCTTCTCCCCCTCTACCTCAAGCTAAAATTATTCCTAAGTGCTTTACTCCTATACCCATAGTTCCCACAAATTTTAGAGGACAACTCATCTTCGATGCCTACTTTCTTGCTAAGGAACGTCCTGATAAGGAACATAAGTCACATAGCCTACCCACCATAATTTCAATGCCTAAAACTATTCAATGCTAATGTCTTAAGCTCCTAAACCCCACATCCACAACTCCTAAGAATCAACAACTCAAAATGACCCTTAGAGAAATTGAGCACAAACTCCTCATAAATCAAATGGTTACCTTTAAAGCTCAAAAATGAATTCTCAGTATTAAAGATTTCCCATTTCCAGACTTTGAAGACCAAAAGTTCCTTGACAACATTACATTAATGAAGGGTCCAACAAAACACTTAAAACCCAAACCTCTTCCAAATGGAGAAAAAATTATTGATGAAATTTTGAATGGATTTGGTTCACCTTCTACCTCCTATCTAGTTCCTCCACTTTGACCAAATTTTGCCATCTAATTTGAAATGCCCATAGAAGAAAGGCTCACATTTCATGCTATTATCAATACATTTGATCCTAATTTTATTTACCTACAAAGGATGTATATCTAGAGTGCAAAAAAATGCACCTAGAAGCGCACATACATGGTTGGCCTCCTCCTTTCCCAAAACTCTTTGATTCTCTACGTAGAGAAAAACTTCAAATTGTTGTTTCTCTTAAGGAACACCAAAAATTGCACCCTAAACACTCTTAATCTTCATCCAAACCTCCTCTTAGGTTCAAAGTTCCAGTCTCCAAGGATAAAACAAAGTCCACTAGATCATCAAAACCTGTTTCTAAGTCTTCTACAACAAAACCTGGCAATTCCACTGTCATGAGCTATGAGAACTCCAGACAATGGATGAATGCCATCATGCTAGCAATTCATCAGGGTCAACCTCCTCCATTTCTAGAGATGTTGGATGATAAATATTGATTCCATACCAAATTCGCCCTCACTCACCAAGACTCTAAACCTCTCAATACCATCATGATGACTTATGCCTTACATGAAAGGTGGATGATTGTTAACAGATAAGCCAAGGCTCATGGAAAGGATCCTCCACATCCAGAACTATTGGATCTTGAATATATGCTGAGAATCAAACTTGTATATAAAGTTCCAAAGCCTACTAACGAAGAATCCAAATCTAAGGAATAAACTACTGGACACTTCCTTTGGATCATTCTCTATAATTTTTTTGCTATTAATGTTTACACTTACAATTTGTATTCCTCTCTAAACAATAAAGTATAATTTACTGCTAAACTAGGAAGATCATATTCCAAACTTAAAATAAAAGTTCATACATCATTGAATAAAGAAGCCAAGTTACTTTATTTTTGGACTTGGCCAAAACAAGCAAAAGCCAATCCAAGTCAACCTCAGACATAGAAACAGAATTCAGACATCATGAAAGCCAACTCAAAAATAGATTCAAATACCATTGGATGTGTGTCTTTCTGCCTTCAAGACCAAACTATAACTCCAAACGTAGGAACCCAGCTCTGAACGTAGAATACCACACTAGGACAACATTAAGAGAACAACTCAAGCCTGAGACTTTAAATCTAGACATAGACAGTAATATTTAGACATAATAATAGACATTCACAAGGCAAAAATGATTCATCAAAGTCCAAACATAATTCTGGACATAGCTAAATAGATCTTAGATATGAGAACTTGCAAAAGAGAAGTCTGTTGCAAGCTATTCATCTTATGCAAGTTTGAAATCTTAAAGTCAGACATGAAGACTCATTTCCGGACATGGGACAACATAGAAGGACTAGAATTGAAATGGCATAAGTGGCTAGATGTCTACATGCCAAACACGAATATGGCTTTGATTAGGATCCAGATTCTTCAATTTTGAAGAGGTGCATGTATCCTTTCTAAAGTGGAGAAGAGTGCATTCCAAGGGTGTAATTAATTTACGCATATTTTCAGTAGCAAGTTAGACCCCTGTCATCCTAGCCTTTCTTCTCCAACTCCAAAACTTCCCACACCTTCTTCCATTCTAGCCATTGCTACTAATGGACCACGGGAAACCAAATATTTGGTGAGGGTCATGAAATATGACTCTAGAGGAGAGGGCCTTATGCAAAATCAAAAAACGATATAAAGAGATCCAAATGATGTAGACTTTGCTGCAAGAATTGCAACTCATTGAGCAAAACATGATTCTTTCATGGGCAGAGTGCTCTTCTGAATTAAATAGTTAACACCAACGATTGCATGCCAAGATCCACAATGCTACAAGAACTTTGGATAGTACCAAACATTCTCTACCTGACAACCTTTTCAGCTCTAATCACTATGAAATTAGATGGCTCCTTCAGGAGTTGGAGATGACGTATCCATGGTTAGATACTAATTCCCTTAATTGTGCTCTTGTTGGTTAAACTACTCTTTGGGCTCCTCTTCACTGACCAAATCATAGATTCTTGACTTGACACGCATCATTG
>JAYJMB010024411.1:20119-39521 GCA_036873735.1 Pouteria campechiana
TTGAAATGTATTAAGATGTTTTGTGTAAATTGACATATTAATATATTAAAAATTATTTTCCTGGAATATATGTGCATTCTATATATCCATAGTTTTTTTCATAATTCTCTAGTGATGTTCATGCATAGCGGTTTTCCTTAATTCTCTAATGATATTCTCAATGCCCATGTTTTAATTATAGTTATATTTAAATGCCTAGAATGACATAAATAGTCCATCATTGTTTACGATGCGTCAAGTTGAATAGGAGCATCA
This sequence comes from Pouteria campechiana, assembly GCA_036873735.1. Classification (NCBI taxonomy): domain Eukaryota; kingdom Viridiplantae; phylum Streptophyta; class Magnoliopsida; order Ericales; family Sapotaceae; genus Pouteria; species Pouteria campechiana. The sequence goes on from JAYJMB010024411.1 coordinate 20,375, forward strand.
GTTGGGTATTGGGAATTTAATAACATATGGATATTTATTCTTGTTTGGCGAAACTTAGTTGAATCGATATCTATCCCTTCAAATATTTTCTTCCATAGCCCAAATGACATTTGAAGCATCTCATACATGATCTTTCTTAACACTGGGTGATGGTACTATTTTGAAGATGTCTAGCTCTTCAAATAACGTTTCTTGGGATGGATTTTTCATAACACCAGAGGATCAGGCCAGATTAACGATCAATGGTCTAGAGTATGAGGTATCTCAGTTGAAAGGTAGACTTATAAAAATGCAACCACATTAGTGGGAAATGATGCTAGCTTTGGTGCAAACATACATATTCGTGAACCAAGATAGAGTTCAGGTAGGAAAAGAACTTGAAGGAAGGCAATAGATGATATGCCAACTTTCTCAGACCTGGCCCAGACTAACACCTGACTTGGTTTGACTACGTGAAACACCGCTACATATGGAGGTTGCATACCTCTTGGTAGATTTTTCAAAGCTTCAAAGTGTTGTAGAAAACCGTGAAGACTATAACTCATCTTCGAGTTACTGAAGGGTGTGAAAAATATTTTCATGTATTCTTGATTGTTATGTTGGTGTCCTTTTTGATCTTTTTATTTGTGTAAGAAGCATGAGGCAAGCACATTGGAAGGTCTTTGTTCTCTTGTTGCATTTTTTTTTTGCCTTTTGGAAGTCCATTACACACTGGACTTCTCTACATCTCTTTGCTCATAACTATTTAAGAAACCCTAGATTTAAACTTGAGGCTCCTGATGGGTGAATCACAACATGGATAAAAATGCATAGGTCTTCGTGTATAGATAACACTCCTCATTCAAAAGTTAGTGCCTCAGCACACACTACAAATGCCGCAGCACCCAAATCACCTTCAAATGCATCTCCTTCATAGTTGGATCTTGGAAGTTAGCTCAACTTGGACTAGGACCAAATCTTATCATTCCAAACTAAGTCTAAAACATCCATAAAAAAATAGAAAACATAAAGTACTTATTCTAATCAAATGAGGTTGAATTAAATACATATGTTAATATATATATATATATTTATACTTATTCATGCTAAATGAAAGATTAATTAATCATTCAACTTAACTCCATAGTCCATACCATGTCCGAAGCATGAGGCAAGCACATCAAAGATAATATACATTTATATGGATAAGAATATAACAAAAGCCATAAAATCTAATGTTGGAATATGTAACCGCTTAATGTTTTATTCTATATTCAAAATTCCACTTCATGTCCGAAAAACAAGCCTCCATGCCCAAAATCTATCTCCAAGTCATACATACAGTAAAGCTTTAAAGTAAGTAGGGGATCTCTATGTCCAAAAACTCATCCTTCATGTCTGAAATCTATCTCCAAGTCTGACACATAGTAAAGCTTTAAAGTAGGGGATCTCCATGTCCAAAAACTCAGCCTCTATGTCTGAAATCTATCTCTAAGTCCAACAAGCAATAAAGCTTTAAAGTAAGTAAGGGATCTCCATGTCCAAAAACCCTACCTCCATGTCTGAAATCCATCTCCAAGTTCAACACACAATAAAGATTTAAAGTAAGTAGGGGATCTCTATGTCCAAAAACCTAGCCTCCATGTTTGAAAACCTAACCTCCATGTTCAAAATCTATCTCCAAGTTTGACATATAGTAAAGCTTTAAAGTAAGGGATCTCCATGTCCAAAAAACTAGCCTCCATGTCTGAAAAAATAGCCTCCATGTCCAAAATCTATGTCTAAGTCTAACTCGCATTAAAACCCTAAAGTAAATAAGGAATTTTGCCTCCATGTTTGAAAACCTAAAGTAAATAGTGAAATTTCTTCGAGACTTAGGTGTAGACATAGCAACTTCCCCTCTCCTTTCTATTCCTTATGTCTGAAATCTCACCTATAGAGATTTCGATTCAACTTTCTGTAACATTTAAACATTCTCCTATCACCCCTCTTTTCATCTATGTTTTTCCCTATTCCACCATATCTCTGATCTAAAGATTTCCCAAACCCATCTCTTCTTCATCCCAATCCAAAATTCAAGATTCTCGATTGGTGCATCCTGGCTGAAATAGATTAATTGAGCATGGAAGCAGTATCCGCATCTAAAGAGTTAGACCAAAGAAGAAGAGAAAGAGAGGACCAAAAAGTGGAGGCATCTCCATCACAAAGAAGAAGGCTAGATGAGAATCATCTATTAGAGGTAATTTTCTAAAACAATGAATCAACCTATAATAGTTTTGTGAATGTGTATGAATGGAAAAGGGTGGTGAAGGGAAGGATTATTGATTTCAAAAGATTCCATGAAAATGATTTGAACTTGGATATATGTAGATGGGTAAAAATCCAAGGGTTGACTGACTTTATGAGTTGCAGAGAGAAATGCTATAAAAGAATGGTTCAAATCTTATTATGTAACTATGACCCAGAGTTGAATAAATCATGGATAGGAGATATAGTAATAAATTTATCACTTGAAAATATAAGAGAGTGTCTAAGTCTCCACATTACTGAAAGAGAAGAAAAGGATTGGCTTACATTGAGAAAATAATTATTTTCAAAATCGGTTGGAACTAAAATTCATGGAGTAAATAGTCTACATCCGAGCTTTCTGGACAAAAATCTTCATATGGCCCACATTTTGCTCATCAACAACATATTTTCAAAAATAGGAGGTAGAGATAACATTTATAAGAAAGATGCTAGAATATTGTGGGCATTGAAATAATGGGAAGAAAATAGACCTAGCAAAAATAACCTCAGATCATTTAAGGTAAAAAAAAAAGTGATTTCCTCTTCATTATGGAATGATTCTGACAAAATTCCTATGAAGACCAGGAGTAGATTTGACTTCTGAAGATGGAGAAGAAGTTAAACATTCGGATATGATGATTGAGGTGAATTTGAGAAAAATAGGTCCCAAAAGAACCAAGCCATCCAAAAGAGCAAGAATTGAATGTGGGATAACAGAAAGAAGAGAAACAGAATCACTTTTTATAGTTAGGGAAATTAGAGAAGAAGTTATATGGGAGAATCTAGAACCAATTTCCACTGACAAAGTAGAGGGACTGACAACAAAACTAAGAGAAGAAGAAGAGGTCATTGCTGAAATGATAAAGACAGCAGTGAGATTAGCTGAGATAAGAAGAGAAACTGTAAATGTAAGAGAAGACAATGACATGAGAGATGAAGCTTGGATAGCAACAACAGAAGCAACCACTCAAGAAGCAGTAACAAAGGCAACAATAGAAGCAGCATGTAATGCCTAGGGATGCACTTGTGCTTCATGCTCTCATGCACTTGTGCTCATATATGATGGATGATTTAGGAAAAGTGTTCAACATAAAAGTTATATATCTTTAAATCAAATTTTCAATGCATTAAAAATCATGTGATTTGGATATCGAATAAAAATGTTAGAGCAAAAATACTACAAATATCTTTAGAGCTTCATATTATGTTGAAATAAAAGGCAACACTTTGAGGCCAAACAACTCATAATGTAGGCCAAGTTAAAAAAGGTTAAGTTAGAAAAGGTTATAAACATAAAAGTTATAGATCTTAAAACTATCTTTCCAATGCATCATGAATCATATAATTCATACGTTGTATGAGGAAATTATGACAAAAATACCAAGATTGCTCCTAACTAGTAGCAGGTGGGCACCGGGGCGCTGGGAGGGCAGGGATTTTGGTGTTGCACCAAAATCTGGGGTTGTGGTGCTAGCGATGTGGTAAGGTGGTTTTTGGGCTTTTTAAGTTATTTTTCTTAGATTTTTTTTCTTTTTTTCTGGTTCTTCTTTCCCCATGACCTTGCCTTGAAACCTAAACCTTTAGACATGGATTCCTTGCCATTTTATCTAGAAAGGAAGATGATCTATGTGTGAGAGTCATTAACCATGAAACCCATGCCAAATTTTAACCATTTTGACAGTGGGTAAAGGAAGAAAATCTGATTTTTTGCAAATGAAGAGAGCTACTTGCCGTATTGAGTTTGGAATCTCATCCATGGATGGAAGCCACACTTGGATTTGGTGGTAACTTGGTTTTCCTTGATCGAATTCACAATTTTTGCTAAGTTAGGGTTTTATAGATTTTGTGAATAGTGAAATTTGGAGGAGATTTCATGGTTTATGGATATTGTTTTGGGAAAACATGATTAATTACTTAATTGTGGCAATTTTGAAATGATTTGTGCCTATTAGGGTTTTGTGAATAATAATTTTGGGTGAACTGATGGGGATTTGTTGCTAAACCCATTAGGGAAATGATTAATTCATGGATTATAGCTGTTTAGGACTTGTTTTAAGGGTGATAAAGTTAAATTTGGACCATAACCTAATTAGAGTCCAAATGGGGATTTTGTGTATAAAGTGTTTAAACAACAAATCAAATAAATTAAGGACTTAATTAGCTTATTTTCATGATTATTAAGTTAATAATCATGCTATACAATGAGCATGTATGGTTGGAAAGAAAATCCCTTTAAATACTTTATTGAATTGTTATGAAATAATAATGCTTACAAGATGTTTGATAAAAAGCTTCCATGAGAGAAGTGATGTGAGGGACTAAGCATGTTATAGCTTATGATTAGCTAGTAAAGAGGCATTAATTCAATGTAGTCAACATATGAATTATCTGATTAGAAAGTAATTAAAGAGAAACATAAGTTAGATGGCCTCATGGTTAATGTTAAAGTACAGTCATACACTGGAAAGATATATGAATTTAATAAAGGATCAATTATAGTATCTAGAAATTGTAACTAATTAACTGGATATGCATTTGTTATAGTTGCCTATGTAAATGAATGAAATTATTGTATGTAAAGGATCATTGACCAAAGGGAAGGTGTGGAGCTTGAGGAGTTATGGAACTTGATGAATCATGAGGTAAGTAGGCTCTTTCTTGGTTGCATGTATGATGGATGGAGATATTGATTATCTCATTTATTTGAATTCGAGCATGTAACACCCATGATGTCAAAATAGAGAGAAGTGTTATGAAATAGTATTATGAATATGATTTAAATGGACTAATTTGAATTTTTGAAGTCCTTATGCCTAGCGTTTAGTGCTATGTTCTATTATGGAGTTCATGATTTGAGAAATAAGGTGAAGAAATTTATTTTGAAAAGAAATTATTCGAACATGTTAAGTTAAAGTGTATAGTTGGGTTCTTAGTTAATTGAGACAAGATGATTATGCAATTGATGTCATTTTATGTGTGTAAATTATGTACATGATTAATAAAGAAATTCAGTTTAGAATGAAATGATTCAAGTATGTATAGACTGCATAAACGTTTCATGAAATTGTGCCAATTAAAGTCTTATGTGCATGATTATATCACATGCTTACAAGTTAATTAAGGTAAACTTTTGGCTTTTTATGTTATTTTTATGTGGAAAAATGATGGGAAAAGAAGGATGAAAATGGATGAAAAATAAAGGAATAATAGTGGGCTAGCGAAACTTGCGTCGATGGCGCCAGTCGATTGAGGAGGCACGGGCGGGCGTCACAGCACCGATTGGTGATATAAGTCAGATAGCCGACTTTTTGGCCATTTTCCATCCCGTTTTCCTTTGGTTTGTTTTGTTCTTTCTTTCCCTTTTGCCCTAGCTTCATTACACTCAATTTCTTATCATTTTAGCCAAGAAATCTTCTTGTTTAGGTGGATAATGATCTGATCTTCCATTTGAACCCGAGTATTAGCTATTTTCATGGTTGAAAATGGAAGGAGATCTGATTTTGGGCAATTGGAGGATGCTATTTCAAGTTTTGAGCTTGGATTCATATTCTAAGGAGGAAGCCATTCATGAGAATGAAGGTAAAACCCTTTTTTCCAACCAATTTTATGATTTTAACATTCTAGGGTTTATACCCAAATTCATGAATAGTGATTTTGAGGAAGATGATGGGTGTTTATTGTTGAATTCGTAGGTAAAACAAGCAAAGCATGCCTTGTGATGATTTTGACATGATTTAGACTTGGAAAATCATGATTATGCATTAACCTTATCTGTGAACAATAACCCTAGGGCTAAAATGGTATGAAATTGTGTGAATTGATAAAAGGATTTGATGAATAACTTGATTACAATGTTTGTGGCATAATTTGGAGTTGATTAAATGTGATTATGCCTGATGTATTACTATAAATAGTAAGCATGGAGATTTTGCGTAAAAACATACTTATACTTGATTTGATTGAATTATAAGCATGATGAGCATGTTATTAAGGTAAATTTGATATTAAATATGCTATGAATCAAGATGTGTAATTGGGAATGAAAACTTTAATCTCATATTATGGAACAACTTGCAAGTTATGAATTCCTTTAAGGCATTAAATCATTTGTCTATTGAATTACATGCCTAGAGAAATGATTAGTAATGTTATAGTAAAGTGTTGTACTCTAAAGATAGCTATGCACTTGAAAGGTAGACAGATTTAATAATGAATGATGGTTTGATAATGCTTGATTGGTGATGTGTAAAAAAAATAATCTATTGGCTTGATATGAATTAGCCAAGTTATCTTGTAAATGAATGAGATTATTACTCTATATAGGATAATCTGAGAAGGATGAAAAGGCATAGAGCTTGAGGAGTGTATAGTGATTTTACTCAAGGTAAGTAGGCTCCCTTCTCTATTGAATGAATGCCTATATGAATGGGGATAGTAGTTATTCCATTGATTATATTCGGGCATGTTGTTTTGGATGAGGGATAGTGGATATCTTGTATCTGTTTAAGATTGTTGTTTATTAGAATTGTAAATGTATTGGATTGATAGGGATAATAAGTATCGCAAGTTGAGAATGCTTTTATGATAATATGAATGGATAAAAATGGTCTATTATATTATGTTATATATATGAATGGTGAATTGATAGGGAAGAGTGTGTATTCTCTATGTGAATTTAAAGTGATGTTTGTATGGATGAGTGGGGATAGAGTTTATCCTATAAGTCTTGTTTCAGTTATATATTCTATGAATATATCTTGATGGAATGGGAAGTATTCCATGAGTTGTATGTATGAGGTTATGCCTATATGGCATAGTTTTGGTATGTGTGGTGTTTGCATGACACCTAATCTTCTATAATGAGCCTAGAGTTGCTGAAAGGTGAGGTGAAAATTGTGACATTATACGCCTAAACAGCATAGTATATTTATTGGATTAATGAGAATTGAAGACTCATGAGTGTATTATAGTGAGATATTTGCTTCATGTTCTAGGTTAGAACATGTATTTTGATTGATTATCATTCATTATTATTTTCTACTTTTGCCTACTTACTGAGTTGCTTGGACTCACGCTTTCTTATCCTTTTTTTTTAGTTGGCAAGTCAGGTAACGGAGCCCAACATTGATTAGGGGCTATTGAGCAAGGTGTGAAGCACCTTTTATAGTATGATGGATTAAGATATGTGTATGTATATTTATATTTAAGATATTTCATTTAATTTATAATGAGATGTATGAGCATGTCATAATAATAAATATTAGGAATGGATTTATGATAGTTCAGATTTGTTTATTGCCATCACGATGTGAATAGTCTTAGGCAAAGTTGTGGTGTGTGCATGGGTGTATTTTATGATTTATGTTATCATTTTATAATATTAAAATTTTAGTATTATGTGATACATAATTTCGCAGGGTCAAATCCTCATATTTTAAAGGGGACTGGATCTGGTAGAAGCACTAGTAGCGTAAATCATTTTACAAATGGGGCTAGTCTGATAATCTCCCAACTACATATGTGATTTGTAGTAAGCCGTGAGTAGAGTTGGGTGGGAAGTGAAATGGTGGTCTGGGATGCACAGCTGTACATACACTGCTGATGGGTTTCTAAGACCGTTCATGGAGGTTTAACAATCTAATATGTTGAGAAATCCTAATTATCTTAAAACATGGTTGTATTTAATTTTGGAGCCATTAGTTTAGATATTCAAGAGAGGGATGATGTGGATGAGCACACAACATTATGGGACATGGATCATGAAATGGGTTGGTGGCTTGTGGAAGAAGCTTGCTTATGGTGCATCTGGCCACACCAGTGGAGATGCACACCAAGTCATTTGACACAATCTGGCAGTGGGGAATGTCTATCTAATGCATTGATTTTATAAGAAAAAAGTATGTTATATTTTCGTGTTGAACTTTATTTACAAAATATTAAATGAAAATACTCAATTTACGCATAAAGATTGATGACTTGGGCCTAGTTCATAGGAGGCTTGTGTGCTTTACCTCGTGTGATGATGGGTTTGATGGGTCTTGACTGGGCTTTATGGGTATTTACTGGGCTTGATACAAAATTTGATAGCCATTGATGGATCCTGATGAAACTGAAAAAAAAAATGATCCGTCTTGACGGAGCTTGATTGACCTTAAAAAATCTTGACAAAGCTTGATGAGTTGGGTAGCCCATATAGCTTTATAAGGCCCTAACAGCCCTTGACAGGTAGCCCATACAAGTCCTATGGCCGAATGGGCAGGTCTTCTTGGTCCCTAGTTCTGACGGATCTTGATGGGTATTGATGGGTTGTTATTGGGTTGTTTGACGGACCTTAATGGGTCTCAATAGTTCTTGATGGACCTTGACAAGAGTTTGATGGGGCTTGACAGAATAATTGATGGTGCTTGACCGAAATGTGCGATTAATATTTTAACTATTTTGATGGACCTTGATAGGCATTGATGGACCTTAATGGTTTTCTTGAGCTTGATGGTTTTTCATGGGCCATAAGGAAGATTTTTGGACCTTGATGGACCTTAATAAAGATTTCTGAACCTTGATGGACCTTTGCAGACCTTGATGGACCTTGATGAACCTTTACGAGCTGAAGGCTTTTATCTTTTTTGCCATTTTGGTGATTAGTGAGTAAAATGCATCATTAATTTTTTGGACAACAAAATATCACAAAAATCTCTTTCATCTATTATGCAAAAGTTTTGGATGTAGAAGAAACCTTGGACACATGAAAAGTGTTAATTCATTTATGTTTATTTTTTATATTAAATTACGTTCCTTGATGGAGTATTATGTGTCTTGCAATTTTGGTGGTTATAAAAAAAATGATTCCGTTATTTCAAATTTGCTTCATTAAAGTTATATTTTTTGATGGGATGGATATTATGTGTTTTGCGATTTTGGTGATTGGAATTAGGAGAAAAATGCAAAGTTTTTTTGAATAACATAAAAATATCACAAAAATTTTCTGAATATGTGCACAAAATTTTTGAATGTATGAGAGAAAAATGCATAATTTTTTGATGATTCATAAAATATCACAAAATTTATTTATAAATGTCTACCAGATTATATGAAACTTGCCTGCAGAGAATAAATTGTAATACATTAATCCTAAGAAAAAATTATAAAGAATAATACATTTAAGGGAAACTATATATGACCTCTCCTAAATATTCTATTGAATCTTAACAAAATGATTAATGAAAATAAAGTCATTATTAAATGTCAATAACATAAAAATATCACAAAAATTCATCATAATTATATTGAAGGCAACTACAATGGGCTCAAGCACATCATTATTCAAAAATTTAACACTCCTGGTGTTACATGAATCATCATAAAAAATGTGTTCATTCTGATTAAGCTAGTTGTCTATGAGTAAATTAATTTCGCTTTTTTTGATATGGTAAAATTTACATCACTTTTTTTAATATAAATGAATAGCATATATATAATGTCTAAATACTTTATATTGTACAAAGGATTTCTATGGATAGTTAAATATAATGTAAAAAAATCATTTTAAATCATCTAACATGTTTATGAATTAAAAATCTCAAATCTAACATGATTATATATCAAAAATATAAAATCTAATTTTAAAAAAATAAAAATCAAATCAACATGGTGATTTGGGTTTTCACTATTTACATGTGCAATTTGATACCAAATCTGTTTGTTGAACCTAAATCTTGAAGGTAAAAGGAATTCTAATTATCTAAATCACTAAATCCTCAAGGTAAAAGTAATTCTAGCGTCCTAAATCCTTGAAGAGCTAATTTTCACTTATTTAAAATATCTTGAGTGTTTAGGAATGAGGAAAATAGGTGAGAAAAAAAAGCATTGTAGAAAAGTGAGTCAAAAATAAAGGAATTGATGTAATATATTAAAAGATAATGATTAAAAAATAAATTAAATAAAGATAAATTAAGTAGGCTTTGAATTGTTAGGTAGTTAATATATCAAACCATCACAACGAAGGTTATGAAAATGGTAGTGGAAAAGGGCAAAGTGCACCCTTTTCCATCTTTTAATGTGATTCGACATATTAATTACCTAATAATCTTACTTTTTCTTATTATAACTTATATTTTAATCATTATTTTTTACCTTTTCATTCAAAATCCTACTTATTTTTTATTAGATTTATTTTTAATCATTACCCTTTATTACCCTTTAGTGAGTAAAATGCATAATTAATTGTTTTGGACAACATAAAAGTATCACAAAAATCTTTTTCATCTATATTCACAAAATTTTTGGATTTACAAGAAATAATTGACCTTCAAACCGACCTTATTTTTTACACAAAAAGTGTCAATTCGTTTATATCAAAATTTTTATATTAAATTATGATCCTTGATGGGATATTATGTATTTTGAGATTTTGATGGTTGAAATGGGGATAAAAATGCATAATTAATTTTTTTGAATAACTTAAAAATATCACCAAATTTTTTTTATATATATGCACAAAATTTCTAGATGTATAAGAAATAATTGACCTTCAAACCCACATTATTTTTTACACAAAAAGTGTCAATTTTGTTATATTTAATCTTTTATGTTAAATTATGGTCTTTGATGGAATATTATGTGTTTTGTGATTTTGGTGTTTAGAATGGGGAGAAAAATGCATAGTTAATTTTTTTGAATAACATAAAAATATCATCAAATTTTTTTATATATGTCCAACAAAATGCTAGATGTATTAGAAATAATTGACCTTTACACCCGCTTTATTAAGTGCACAGAAAAACCCAATTTGGTTATATCCAAATTTTCATATTAAATTATGATCCTTGATGGGATGGATATTATGCATTAGGAGTTTCTCATTAAATTACGGTCCTTGAGGAAGAACTGCAATATAGGAGCACAATTTGGGAGTTTTCCTCCTATACAACGCTTACTTTTCCTTTAGATTACGCAAATCAATTGAGAAATTTAAATATCACCATCATATACACTTTAAATTTGTTTGACGTGAGTTATTTGTGTGATGGGTTGATTAGGACATCGAGAAATTGCATACCTACCCATATGGTTGCAAAATCTAAAACTCAGCTTAAGGAAAAAGGAATAAAAATTATTTATTAATATTCCACATAAACCCAATGCTAATGTGTATATTAGAAAAAAAGAGCAACCAAATGTTTATCCATTAGCTTAAAGCAAATGTTATAAATGTACTATGCCCATTTGAGGTTGATGCTGTGATGGATCTAAATGGACAAATGGCCTGTAAAATCAGTTGAGCATTTAACATGTGAAAGATAAGTATGAAAATTGTTGGTCGCTTACACAATGCTAGCTTAAGAGGGGGGGGGGTGTGAATTAAGCTTTTAAAAACTTTTAGTCAAATCAAATGATTAAAGTGCTCAATGAATAAATAGAACAAATTGCACAATACACAGCACAAGACCTTTATAGTGGTTCAGGCCTTCCTGGGCTCCTACTCCACTTCTCTTATTGAGTTTCCTCTACTAATCTCAGATTCTACTAATACCTTGATCAACCTGATCAAATACACATTGGTTTTCCCACAAGCTTACCAACCAACTTACTGGTCTTCCAAGCTAACCAGAAACTTTTACAACTTATTGGTTTTCAAAGCTCACCAACGAACTTGTATCCTTTCAGTAAGTTTCCTACTTGCTTATCTTAATACGTAAACACCAAGCACTCTCTGCTTGTGTTACCAAACACTAAAAATAAGTGTACATATTAATGCCTCTTACTTAGGCAAACTTGTACATAAGTTTAAAACTTTAAGTAAATGAATAAGCAATATGCGTAAAAGATTCAAACTCCTTGATTGAGAAGAGATTTAGAATTTGAGAGCTCTAATAGAGTTGTAGCCATTGGAGTTGAACTTTGAAGGAAGATTTTGAATGCTCAAAACTTTATCTTCTGTGTATTTTTGTATATCCAATATGTTCTTTGTATTTATTTTCGCATATGAATGCCTCTTTTATAGGCTAAGAGAGATTTTTCCATTGCTGATTGTGACCGACTTTCAAATGTTCAAAAATATTTTTCTTCACCTTACATTTTGTTTAACATCTAACTTTGCCACAATTTGGTATTAGTCTATAATTTTATCGCTGACTTTTATTAGCGTTCACATGAGTATTGGATGCTCCAAAGTAGCTTTTTCAGTTACTCTAAAGTGATGAGTGAACAACCATATCCTTTGAATGAATTCAGATACTTTGATTAATTCTCTGAAATGATGGTAAACCTTTTTAATTGCGATAGATCTTAGTAGAGAAGAGTTTGGATTTTTCAAACTTTTGATGCTTTAGAAAAGGGTGACTCCAAAGCACTGTTTGACGACTCCAAAGTTTGCTTCCTAACTCCAAAGTAAGGTTTTAAAGACTCCTAAGTAAGGTTGCTAACTTCAAAGTTTGTTTGCTGACTTTGAAGATTGCTAACTGACTCTGAAGCATATTTTAATATCTTCAAAGTAGGTCTGATTGATTCTGAAGTGTAACTCCATAATTCTAAAGCATATCTATTTTACACTAAAATGTGTTTGATTAACTCTAAAGTGTATCTTCATAACTTTGAAGCTTGCTTAATTAACTCCGAAGTATGTCTTATTGATTTCGAAGTGTATTGTGACAACTCCAAAACTTCCATAACGACTCCAAAACATACTGTGATAATTTTGAAGCTTTCCTGTTGACTCTGAAGTGTGCTATGATGATTCCAAAACTTATCTTTTATTTCCGAAGCTCGCGATAATGACTCTAAAAGTTTCCTATTGGTTCCAAAGTATGATGTGATGATTCCGAAGCTTATCTGTTGACTCCAAAGTGTGCTCATGACAACTCTGAAGCTTGTCTTAAGCTGACTTTGAAGCTTTCCAATTAACTCCAAAGCACTTCTTGATGTCTCTGAAGATGTTCCTGTTGGCTTCGAAGCATGCTTTGAAGACTTTAAGATTTCTATTTTCTTATTTTAAGTATATGTGAAATTTATGTACTTATTTTTCATGAATATTAACTTGCTTTCTTCCTTTGATCATCATGAGGACTATTCTCAAGTTAAGTATGGGATAATATTTCTACAATATGCTTGAGAACAAATTGTTAGTACCTTTATGTTTCACTCATGTCTTTACTCAACATCGAACATACTTGGTTAAGAATGTTCATCATCAAAATCAAGCTAGATAGTATGTTCAACATTCTCCCCCTTTTTGATGATGATAAAATAGTGAGTGATATACCTTTCAAAACTTAAAGCAACTTAATTGCAGATATTTTAATAAAATTTATATTGATTGATACATTGCAACTCCCCTTGAATGGATGCACAATTTTTTAACTATATTTCATATAAAAAAAATTTCATACATATCAGTTTATACATGCACATACTATTTTCTTATATTTCAGTTTACAAATATATTCTCTCCTAGTTTATACATTCACATTTTCTCCTCCTTTTTGTCATAATCAAAAAGGTGGAAAGAAATAAACAATAATATTTAAGATTAATGATGACCAAAATTGCATACATATAGAATTTTATCATTGATAAAAAATTTCCAGATACAACATATGCACGAAGTCAAAATTCTTTATAAAAAGAAAGGAAAAAAATTACATTAGTGAGAAAAATGTAAAAGGCAGTGTCTTTGGGGTGTTTTGGGTTTTATGTTGTAGGTCTTGGGAAAGAATGGTGGAAGAGGGGGTTTTGGTTGAGAAGATGATGGTGTAGCAGAGGGCTTGAGTGTTTGGGAAGATAATCTGGGTCTTTTTGGAATGAAAAGTGGATCCTTGGGAATTGCTATGGGAGGTTCATGTGTATAAGTTGTGGTTCCATGGCTTGATACATATATAAAGTCAATGCGCTCCCAAAATTTGGGTCTAACAGTTCAGGAAATGCTACAAGAGTCCCTTTTAAGAGGGATTCTGTATTGGCATTCATGCAAGTTGTGTACTCCTAATAGTACATGGTTATTTTTTCAAGAGGAGCCTTTTTGTATTCCTTAGGAGGTGGAATTCTTGGCTTCCTCTTAGGTTTGGAGGATGAAGGCTGTGTTGAAGAAGATGGTTTGGGTTGTGATTTTGGTTTGCGGTTGGTAGAAGGTGGTCGTGAGGAATTTGGTTTTTGAAAAGTAACTGGTAGAGATTGTATCTGTCTTATTCTATCTTGAATAGATGGATCTGAAAGTTGAGGGCATGGAAGAGGGAGATTGTCAACAATGGCCTCTAGGTTTGCATTGTTGTAGAAAGAGTATTCTTCCTTAGTGAGAATAAAGAATTGATTAAGACCTGAGGGAGATGGAAATACTTTTCTAATTGGTTTTGATGCTAGAAGCATCCGAAGAAGTTTTTTAAAGTACTCTTGAAGAATTGACTCTCTATCAAGAGGATTGGAAAAAAGTTGAATCTTGTATAGAATGTTAGGATTCTCAAGTTTTGAAAATGGCAGTTCTTGAGGGGGTATAATGATGTTTTGAGAGTGAAACATTCTAGCAACTTCAAAATTGATTTTAGTTTTATTCGCAAACTCAGAGAAAGTCATCCTAATTGGATTGGAGGAGATTTTGGAGGAGTTGGAGTTTTTCTCCATGCTAGATGAATTAAAGTTGAGTTCTATTCTGGTGGAACTTGATCAATTCATTTGAGAAAGAGTTCTCCTAACAAATAAAGATCATTTTCAGTGAAGCCCAGTTTATCAAATGTTCCTGGCGGAAGAAAGTATCATTTAGGAATTGGTACTATGATAGGATACTTTCCATATCTAATAATGGCTCAATGAGGATTGGAAAGGTAATCCTGAAGCATGGTTGGAAAGACTTCAGGAACCTATAGAGGTCATGAAGGAGAGGCTTGATTTGGAGGAGATGGAGAGACAATTTCAGTGGGTTTACTCTAGTGTTGAGCAATCTTTGGAATTGCAGAAGATAATGATGGATAAGGAGGTGAATGTGAGGAAGAAGACATCACTGTGATGAGAGAGTTGGTTCTGACTAGAGAGAAGTGATGTAGAGGTGATGGAAAGTGAGTCAAAGGTGGAGAGAAATGATGGTGATAGGCTTGACCTCTGAATGATTCTGCTAGAGATTGTAGAGAATCAAAAGTCTTTGGTCAATCTTATCATCTCTTAAGATCATAGAAGACATGGCAGTGGAAAGATTATGATCCATTCTATTCATTTGAATCACTAGAGTAGATAGATAGTGTTCAATCATTGTTACTCTATCCTCTAGGTGTTGTGGGATTGGTTGTGTATTGGGAATTGATGAGTGGATAGTTGATGAGAATGAGTAAGTCAAATAGGTGATGGAGATTTGATAGGAGTGTGAGATGTCATGGTTGTTGGTGTTGTTTCTTCAAATACATTTTCTCTCAAAGTTTCTTCCAATACTTCCTCTATGACAGTTCTTTGTTCCTCTCTTAGAACTTCTTCTATTCTCTTAGCTTCAGATTGATCTTCTCTGTTGGAGAATTCTTCTCTTGCTTCTTTTGGTGGGCTCATAAATTCTTGTCTTTTTGTTCCTTCTTCTTCTTCATGAGAGGAGAGCTCTTGCCTTAGTTCTGCGGCCTGTTCTCCCCTTTTTGTTCTTTCATGGAGTTTGTATCCCTTTAATTGAGTTGCTCGTCTGGGTTTTTCAGTGATCCAACCTTGTGTTTCTGGATGAGATGTTGGAGAAGGTAGGAAGAGAGATGGAGAAAGTTGAGATATAGATTCAAAAAGAGTAGGAAGATGAAGAGTCTTCTCTGAAAGAGAGGTATTGAGAGTTTGGAGAAGAAGAGTTTAGGTTTTCGAAGAGATTTCAAGCACTTAAATGGATTGAGTGCTTTTGGATTTTACTATTTGGTTTAAACTTATTCCAAAACACTAATGTGTTTTAGCTTTGGATGCTCCAAAATAGGTCCTTTGAAGGCAACAATTCAATTTGGGATTTTCGGATGCTCCGATATGTTACTTCGGAGGCTTTTGTTTGGTCCTTCGGAGGCTTTTGTTTGGTCCTTCGGAGGCTCCGAAGTATAGAATTCGACTTAACTCTAAAATTTTATAAAATGGGTCCCTTTTTTTAAGTTTTGGATTTTAAGTTTTACATTTTAATTATTCTTTTTACCTATTAATACACATTCATTTATGAATTATTACTAAGATAGATAATTAAATATGCCTTTATACATTTCTTGGAAAATGAAAGATTACAATGTATTTCATTTTTTGTTTTACATAGATGAGAACACAAAATGACTAATCTATTTGATAAATTAAGCATTTTATGCATTTGGATGTAGAATGCCCAATTCTCTTCTTATCATGTTAAATCTTTGTTCTGGAAGTGGTTTTATAAAAATATCTGTTAGCTGATTTTCTATTGGGACAAATTCTAAGTAAATGTCATGGTTTTGAACATGGTCCCTAATAAAATGATGCCTGATTTCTATATGCTTAGTTCTAGAATGTAGAACTGGGTTCTTGGTCAGATTTATAGTACTAGTGTTGTCTCATCTGATAGGTATATCAACAAAGTTAAGGCCAAAATCGTTTAATTGTTGTTTCATCCATAGGATTTGTACACAGCAACTGCCTGCTGCTACATATTCAGCCTCAATAGTTGATAATGCTACTGATGTTTGTTTTTAGAGAACCATGAAATAATCATGCTTCCTAAAAATTAGCAAGATCCTAAGGTACTCTTTCTATATGCTTTATATCCAACAAAATCTGCATCTGAGTAACCCATTAAATTAAAGCCTGAACATTTTGGATACCATAATCCAAGATTGGGTGTATCTAAAAGACATCTAAATATTCTTTTTATAGCAATAAGATATGACTCTTTCGGATCTGATTGAAATCTAGCACACATGCATGCATTAAACATTATGTCAAGTCTACAAGTAGCTAAATATAACAGAGATCCTACTATGCTTCTATAAAGTTTTTGGCAAATAGACTTACCTTTTTCATCTTTGTCCATCTTTATTGATATACTCATTGGCATTTCATGCCTTTTTCCATCTTCAATGTTGAACTTCTTTAGCAGTTATTTTGTATATTTGGCTTGGTGAATAAAAATTTATTCTTTTATCTACTTAATTTGCAGTCCCAAGAAGAAGTTGAGTTTACCTATCAAGCTCATTTCGAATTCTCCTTGCATTATCTTGGGAAATTCTTTGCAAAGATTTTCAGTAGTTACACCAAATACTATATCATCAACATAAACTTGAACTATAAGAATATCTTTCGTTGCATGTTTAATGAAGAGAGTAATGTCAACTTTGCCTCATGAAAAACCTTTCTTAATGAGAAATTTGCTTAACCTTTCATACTAGGCTCTAGGAGCTTGTTTTAAACTATAGAGGGATTTCTTTAGTTTGAACACATGATTTGGGTTATGAGGATCTTCAAACCCAGGTGCTTGTTCTATATAAACCTCTTCATTAATAAATCCATTTAAGAATGTACTCTTTACATCGATCTGATATAACTTGAAGTTCATATAGGATACAAATGCAAGTAGCATTCTAATGACTTCAATTCTTGCAATAGAAGCATATGATTCTTCAAAATCAATACCTTCCTCCTGACAGTATCCTTTTGCTACTAATCTTGCTTTATTTCTTACTACAATTCCAGATTCATTTAATTTGTTCCTAATGACCCATTTAGTTCCTATAGTAGTTTGATGATTTGGTCTTGGAATAATAGTCCACACATTATTTCTTTTGATTGGTCTAATTCTTCTTACATAGCTGAAATCTAGTTTTCATCCTCTAAAGTCTGTTCTATGCAAGTTGGTTCTATTTAAAATGTAAAAGCAAAATTGCCACATATTTGGTGATAAGAAGATCTAGTTCTGACTTTATCATATACATCACCAATTATTTGACTTTCAGGGTAATTAGGCATGAATCTCCAATCTTTAGGAAAAGTATTATTACCTTCATTGTTAACCTCATTGATGGATGGTCCATCATCCGTTTCTTCTTCATCCATCTATGTTTCTGATTGGGAATTTTTGTTTTCTTTGTCTTGTATCTTCATTTTCTCAATTTTAGTTGTTAGTTCTCCTGTCTCATCATCAAAATCACTTAGCCTCCTAGAGGAATTAGTATTTTTATCAAACTTTATATGAATAGATTCCTCAACAGTCTTATTTTTTAGGTTGTAGACTCCAAATGCCTTACTAACAATGGAGTAACCAAGAGAAATGTCTTCATCAGATTTATTTTCAAATTTACCATAGTTCTCTTTGCCATTGTTAAGAATAAAGCACTTACAACCAAAAGTATAAAAATATAAAATATTTGGTTTCTTGCCATAATATAATTCAAATAAAGTTTTGTTAAGTATAGATCTAACAAAGATTCCGTTAATAATATAACATTTTGTGTTTATTGCTTCAGCCCAAAAATAATGTGGGTGGCTGTATTAACTCAACATTGTCCTTGCCATCTCTTGCAAGGATTTTTCCTTTGAGCTATTTCATTTTGTTGGGGTGTTTTGCTGTAGAGAAAGTTTGAAAAATTCCATTATTTTCATAGAAATCAGTGAATCTATGATTTTCAAACTCTCCACCATGATCACTCAACTATATGAGAGCTTTATTCATTCTATACAGGTTTGGAAAATACCTCAAAGAATGATAAAGCTTCATCTTTGGATGTTAGAAACATTACCTAAGTGAATCTTCTAAAGTCATCTACAATGACATAGCATAATGTTTCCCTCTTAGGCATCTTGTTCTTGTTGGTCAAACTAAATCCATATGTAGCAACTAAAGGGGTTTGGTTGTGTATATGATGGCTCAAATTTAATACCTCGCAAGTGCACGGTCGATGTATAGTCTAGTGTGCTTATGCAAGGGTCGATC
>JAYJMB010024422.1:0-39510 GCA_036873735.1 Pouteria campechiana
GGATCGACCCTTGCATAAGCACACTAGACTATACATCGACCGTGCACTTGCGAGGTATTAAATTTGAGCCATCAATAAAATAGATAGTTTCTAGCTTAATGAGTTAAGTAGGTCTAAAAACTTAACTCCAGACATAGAAACTGAATTCAGACATGGCTCAACTGATCTCAAACATGAAAACTCGCAAGAAAGCTCCAATGGACAGAAAATCTTGTCGATTTGCTGGCATCAAATGAACATTGTCTTCTCTAATGGGCAGAATACAAACTCAACTATAAAAGGAGTAAAGAACGGTCATTCCACATGAAGAAGAAGTCACTAAGAAAGATAAGAAAACAAAATCAAGAGCATTTACTTTAAGACATTAAGTTTTCTTCCAACTGCATAGTGCTAGAAAGCCATTAGCATTCAAAGCTTATTCTCTGTAGCAACTTAAGAGAGTTTAAAATTCTCTGTATTTATTACTATATATTTTACTATTGCATTTAATTGCGTACAAACTCAGCCTATATAAGAGGAATTTCCTATTGTACATTTTTCATTGATTAGGATAGTAAGTAAGGGGCTTGCTAACCATGCATAAGTTTGTTGGTTAGCTTTGAAAATCAACTGGGATAAGGTTTTTAGTGAGCTTTTTGGAAAACCAACATATGTATAAGTTTGATGGTGAACTTATAAAAACCAAACTGTGTAAGAGTTCATTGATAAGCTCACGAAAACCAACTAGTGATTAATGGAACCTAAGTATAGTGAGTAAAATTGACTCAAAGAGAGGAGTAGTAACTATGTTGAGGGCCGAACCTTTATAAAAACTTGTGTGTTATGTGCTGTGTGATTCATTTTCCAATTATTATAGCACTTTGGTTTTATATTG
Organism: Pouteria campechiana; assembly: GCA_036873735.1. NCBI lineage: Eukaryota > Viridiplantae > Streptophyta > Magnoliopsida > Ericales > Sapotaceae > Pouteria > Pouteria campechiana. The sequence goes on from JAYJMB010024422.1 coordinate 875, forward strand.
GCCAAGATTTTAAAAATCTCTTACCTTAGGACAGAACCAACAATGAGTTCTTTGTAAAATGTTATGCTACTAATGCTACCATACAAAGTTGGCTGGAAACTCCATTCGCCAACCCAAATGGCTTCTTAGTCAAAATCAAAGTGAGACCTGAAAGGACTTTGGGTTTGCTTATGCAACCTAACTGCGAGTTGGGTCTAATCTTTCTTTGAGGTGTGGCTAACCTCCTATCTTAGCCCCAAAGTTGAATAGTTCATATCTCTAGTAGCTTGCTTTAACTTGTTGAGTGTCATCCATTAGCAATAACCCGTAAGATCTTGCAAGATATAGTTGGGTGCTCTTTTCTTATTGGATTTTTTATATATTTTTATATTTTTTCTTTCTTTTAGCATTTAAGCTTCAACAAATGTATTTATTTATTTTTTTGGTTCTCTATCCTTCACAATGTTCAAGATATTAGCCTTAAGGCTAATAAGGTCAAATCATAAGTGTGGATGCTCCACCTTACATAGCAAACGTGATCATTCATATTTTGATGATTAACAAATACACAAGAAAATTTATATACAACATGTCAAAGCTCACAATGTGGCAAATTGTAGAAACTTCAAGTGTAGGGCCTCAATTGCATAGCACAACCACCCAAGCCTACCGCCTGCCCTGCAACCACATCACCCATCGCCTGTAGTGTTCCAAGAAGAAGTGAACTCCCTAGATAACTACAACTGATACCACAATTGTCTAAGGGAAGCACCTGTTGTTGGTCCCTTTAGGCTTAGCTTAACCTAAGAGTGGAGGGGTGAATTGGGTTTATAAAATTTTCTTGCTTAACTTTGGTTAATTAAACTCCCTCTTTCATGTACTTGTGCAATTTGCTATGAGATAAATAACAAAATAATGGAATGCAAGAGGATAAATCAATCACATGAAGAAGGCATAATATATAATGGTTCGAGACAACCTCCCTACTCCACTCTTCCAAAAACATACCCCTTGTGTCTTGGATTCCACTATCTCTATAATGGAATACAAATTAGTGTCCTCACACTCTTCTAGATTTCATCTCTAGGGGGCATAAACCAATACCTCTTGCACTCTTCTAGATTTCAAGTCTAAGGGGCATAAACTAGTGCTCCTTACACTCTTCTAGATTCTGGGTCTATGGGGCATAAACTAGTGCCTCTTACACTCATCTAGATTTCATCTCTAGGGGGTGTATACACTTGGTACCTCTTAAGCTTTTCTTAATTCCAGCTGAAGGAGGCATATAATATAATAAATTGATTGTGAGACACACCCCAACAATTACCCTTGTTCTTCTTGAGTTTGGTCTCCAACACCAACTCAAGGGATACGCAAATAAAAATAAGAAAGAAAATATTACAATTTTATAGTATTTTTTTAAAATCTTGGAGGAAGTCTTTTGATCCTTATATGCTCACTTTACTATAGAGTTTCTTCTCTTTGTGTTGTAGATACAAGCCTTGAAAGATCATGAAAGAAGGTTGAGAGCCTTGGCTTGGGTTGCTTGAGAGTATGAAAGTTAAAGCTCAATGAATTCTTCAATGATAACTTTAAAAACTACTTGAACATCTCGGATTTACTCCCCTTTATAGTAGGATTTAAATTCTAGCTATTAGGGTAGGTAGATCTCATTCAATGCGATGAAAACATTCAAATTTTCAACTGTTAAGAAATGCCATGGCTTCAGACATCTAAAATTGGCACTTCAGACCTTGAAACATGGTGACCTAGCAATGGTGTTCATAAAGGGCAGTTTGTGTTTCCAAACTTTTGAATTTATACTTCAAAACTTCTAAGCGTCATGTATCATTCATCATAGTTATAAGATGTGCTTCAAAACATTTGAAGTTAAACTTTTGAACTTCTGTGTGTCATGTATTATTCATTGTAGTCATAAGACATGCTTAAGAATATCTAAAGTCAAACTTTTGAACTTCTGAAGGTCGAGTGCCTTTGTCAATTACCATTGTTGCATTTCTTCAAAGCTTCTGAAACTCTCTTTAGATCTTTTGAACTTTAACCTCAATTTGAACTTCATTCTACCAATATACTTATGATCATCTAAAATTAATCATTCAATCCTCCAAAGTTCATTCTGGTGACTAATAATATCAATAGCTATTGTTTCCCTTCTACAGTGTGTTCATCATCTAATGTTCAACATGTTCTGCACTTGTTTCACTTGTATTTGAAATCCTCCAATGTTGTACAACATGTTTAGCATGCTCTACATCTATTCAACATGTTCATCATCTGAGGCATCTTTTGAAGATGCTCTAAAGCCTAGAATGCTTTTGCATAAACTCTAATTATTCCTTCTAAATGCTAAAGCATGGAGTTCATCCTATGAACATGCTCTAAGGCTTTTTGGCTTGATCTTTAGATATTTTGATGTTCATTATGTTTTGAACATCAATTCAGAGATTTAGATGCAACTTTTGAAGCTTTGAAGGCTTTCTTTGAAGCTTTGGCATTGAATTCCTAAAGCTTCTAAACTATACTCAAAAACTTGAGACACAACATTCTAAAGCTTTGAAAGCTTCCTATGAAACTTTTGAAGCTTCCGTGTCTTCTAAATGTTTCCTTTGAAGGCTTGAATACTTCTTCTAAAGCTTGAAATGCTTCTTTTAAAACTTCTTCTTCATTATTGTGAAGCTTCTGCCGAACTATCTTCTAATGCTTCTTCTTGTTCTTCTTAACCTTCTTCTTCCATCTAAATTTAGAATACTATTTTTGAAACTTTTGGATGCCACTTCCAAACTTTTGAAGCTTCCTCTAAAGCCTCTAAACGTCCCTCTGCACATATCTACATTCTCTAAAAGCCTCTTATGAATTCAAAAATCTTTATAACATGTCATTGGCTCAATTCAAGTCATTAACGAAGTTTTGTTAATCATCAAAACTATACAATTAACTCAAGACCTACGACCATAACTGAAGCCAGAGGCATAATGTTGTACTGCCTACCATATCGCCTACAAGTGATTAGGGACATACATTTGGGAGTTTTGCCATGGTTTTGACTATAGCCAATTCACCATACCGCTTGCCATATCACCTAAGGCACAAGTGAATACTGCAGCCGCCTACACTACCTCCTGCCAACCCTAATGGTCAAAAATTTGAACGTTGCAAAGCCACTAACTACCACCCATTCATCTTCAATAGTTAAGTTTTTTGAAGATCTATTTAAGGAGACATGTTTGGATATTTCAAGGGTTGAAGAAGTTGTTGATTGAGCCATAACCTTCAAGAAATCTTTGCAACCCCAAGGCCAAGCATGTATCTTTCTTCATATTCACTCAAGATCTTTTAATTTCATAATCCTTGCCCAAAGACCTCTTCATCAACACTAAGGGAAGATCTTTTGCACTACAAATAGCTACTCAAGGATCAAGTCTTCTCCTGTGCTCATATTGAAATACTATTAAAAGAGTATTTTTCTTTATTTTTTATTTGTGTATTCCTTGGGTTTGTGTTGGAGACAAATCTCAAGAGGAACAATTTGATTATTTGAGTGCGTCTCATAATCACTTTATTGAAAATTGTATTCTACCCCCTAGAGCTAGAATCTAAAAAGTGCTAGGTGTACTATTCCATTATAAGATATAGTAGAACCCAAGGCACAAGGGGTGTACTCTTGGAAGAGTGGAGTAGGGAGGTTGTCCCAAACCACTATACATTGTGTTTGCTTTGTTTGATTGCTTTGCTTGCTACTATTTACATTTTGACACTCACATTTCATTATATACCTAAGCAGAATGTTTAAAAGAGGGAATTTAAATTCTCTAGGATTAAGTGAGAAAATTTTATTAACCCAACTCACCCCTCCCCTCTTGGGTTAAGCCTTGCCTTAAGGGACCAAACAAGTGGTATCAGAGCAAGCTACATAAACAATTATAGTGATCCATTTGGCTAACCCAATGTCATCATCCTCCATGTTCATTGAAGGTCATTCACCACCCAGCTTCCATATTTGATGGAAAAAATTTTGCTCAATGGAAGAGGAGGTTGGAAATAAGTCTTGTGGCCAATGACATTGAGCTTTAGGAAAATATTTTCATTGGCACTACTAAGGATGAAGAGAGAACACAATTAGAAAATGTCAAGGCTATAAATGTCTTAATACATGCTCTTTGCCCCACCATATGCAACCATGTCTTAGCTTGTAAAAATGCAAAAGAAATTTTGGATAAGATTAAGGTGATTTCTGAAGGGCTAATTGACTTGCACTCAAATGAAACTAACTATTCTATTGGGATTCACTTGAGTGTAGGAAACCACGAAGAAAGAGAGAAAGAAGAAGAAATTGCAAAGCCTCTAATTAAAATTAAAAAGCAAATGACTAAATATACTGAGGTGGCTAAATTGATTGAGGAACTATTGTTGGTCCCTATCTAAGGTAGCTTAAGAGGCGGTGAGAATTGAGCTTTTAAAATTTTTTCTAATATAAAATCAAGGTGATGAAACAAATAAGGAATGAATCACGCAACATAATGCATACAGATATTTTTATAGAGGTTTGGCCTACAACACGGTACCTAATACTCTCTCTAAGTTAACCTTATTGCACTCAGGTTCCATTAAACTCCTATTAGTTTTACAAGCTCACCAACAAACTTTCACCCATTGATTTTATAAGCTCACTAACAAACTTTTACATGTTAGTTTCCAAGCTCACCAACAAACTTATACACATTGGTTTCCAAGCTCATCAATAAACTTATACGCATTGGTTTTCAAGCTCACCAACAAACTCATACACGTTGATTTCCAAAGCTCACCAACAAACTTATACATGTTGATTTCCAAAGTTGACCAACAAACTTATACAAGATCAACAAATCCCTTACTTGCTATCCTCAATAAAAAAAGTTATACAAAAAAATACCTCTTACACAGGCTGATTTTGTACAAAATTTAAAGTGCAGTAGAGATAAATATATTGCAATAAATATAGAGTATATCAGACTCCCTTAAGATGTTACAAAGATTGAGCCTTGAATGCAAACTATGTTTTGCATAGTGGAGTTGGAAGAAAAACTTTAATGTTGAGTAAATGTTGTTGTTTTCTTCTCTAATTTGTCTAACTTTCTAAACTTCTTTGAATAGCTTCTCTTTACTACTTTTATACTCTTAAATGCAAGCAAATCATCAGGATTTCCTACCTATTGAAGTGCTCTCGGGGGTTCTCACTGCTTGAAGGTATTTTGGCAATGTCCAAAATGAATAGCTATGTCCGAAGTTAAGATGTCAAACTTACTTGAACTATTTAGCTTGTGTCTGTTTTCATTTAGCTATGTTTAAAAATGAATTGCCATGTTTAGAGTTAAATTTTTGACTAATGAAGGTGTGAACTACTCTTGGCCTCATGACTAAACTCTGACAATGTCCGAAAGTGAGTTGGAAATGGCCAAAGTTAAATTTTGGACTGAACAACTCCAGCAACATCAATGTCTGTAGCTTACACTTGGAATTTTTGGATTTGGATTTCTGAGACACTTTGGAGTGAGTTTCGCAATGTTTGGAATTGTTTCTATAGTGTCCAAACTATACTTTGCAGTGTCTAAATTGGGCTTTGAAGCTCCAATGTCTTGGCTTCTTGTTTAACGTGGTCCGAATTTGGTTCTATGTCCTAATTGGTCGCACAATGTCTGAACTTGGTTATGCTATGTCTGAACTTACTTCTTTAGCATCTGAACCTTTGCTTGAATCTAAAAATTAGTTCTTTTTCTTGTTTTTAAGCCTCATTTTTGTTTAAGCTTGGTCATCTATTTGATTTACTTCAACAATGCTTGAGACTATGTCTGAAGTGTGTTGAAGCTTGTTTATGATGTCTACCATGTTCTTTGAGCATTTACATTTTCTTTCGTATAAACTTTTGAATCTTGTCTTTGATATTATCTTATGTTCATTGTCTACTTAGGTTATTTCCCTGATGTATTATTCATTACTGCACACTTAGAAAAAATAATTAGTAGCCTAAAACATTCACTCATATACATTATGCTCATCATCAAAACTTGGTTGGCTATAGGATTCATCATCAAAACTAATCCAAGTAAAATAGGTTTGGTTCCACAACTATCACATGTTAAAGTGGGGCAATCTCTAGAAGAAGAGGAAGTGCAGAAAAATAAAAATATTATGCGAATTATGAATACAAAAAAATTCTCATTGGTTGTGAAGGAGAAAATTCAAAAAGAAAATAAGGATGAAGAACAACTCCAAATTAATAAAGGAGATTGTGGAGAAAATAAAATAAGAAATATAGAAAGTGGTGAAGAAAGAATAAAAGAAAAAGAAAACGGGGGATGGGCTTGAAGAGAAGGAAAAGGGGGTTCTTGTCAATTGAAGCATATGATCAATTCTCTTCAAGTAATCATAAATTAAATAAACAAACTACCAACAAGAATGCTCTTCTCTCCAAAAATCCAAAAATTTCAATGACTATAAACTGGAGAAGGAAGATGACAAGAACAAAGAGGCTCATGCTCCACCAAGAGACAAATGGCTTTGTAATACTGGATGAAAAATAATCTATTCAAAAAAGCTAAAAGTCTTGAGAGCAAGATAAGTGCAGGTATGATAATTGAAACTTAAATCTCTTTACATTATGTTATAACTTGCACTTAGAACCTTATTTGTTTTCCTCTAATATAGATTCACTTGTGCATGAATAGGACTTCAAAGTTTAGATTAGAACAAATAAATACAAATCAAATTCATCATATAACTCTAAAACATGAGAAAGAATCTTAGAAACCACTAGGCATGAGGAAACAATGTGTATTTAAATAACCAACATGTTTTGAGGATAAGTATGCTAAAGAGGCAAATAATTCATTTAAAACTTTAAATTATTGTGCAATCGCTAGATAATAATTAAAGTGTCAATGTGAAAATAAATAACTATGCCCTAATTGATTGAAAACTCATGCTTGATTCAAATTAGTAGAAAATTCTTGTTAGTCTTGGCACGAAGAAGTTGAACACTTGTACTCCCAACAATTAAAGTCTTGAGAGAAAAATATTGATGATTGGCTTAGTAAAGGTCAAGAATGAACAAGATCAAAATGTGCCAAGTAAAATGACAACCCAAATTATCAGTTGCAGATGAATTTGCAAAACTACTTGAGTGATTGCATGTTAATCCATGCGTAGAACTATTTAAAATTCCTAAGGGATGCAAACACAAGTAGTATTCTTACATTGAATTACTTTGGAAAACTTGAATAAAAAAGGGTGATCTAGAAGACATTGTCATAGTTATTTATTAAAAGACAAAGATTAATAGTGATCATGAGAAGAAGTATGTTGATGATACTATGCTCATTGCTCTTGATAAGTCTAAGCATTGCAAATGGAAATTTATGAAAACTAAATGTTGCATTTATGAAATTTAGGGGGAGAAAGCTTTTCAAATAGAGTGAATGATCCAAGTCGGAAACATGTGAAGGAAGGTGATAAATATTCATTTCTATCATCACTTTTCAGACTTGAAATTCTTGTACCCTCACCTTATTAATCAGACCATATGAAAGTACATATCTTAGCATGAGAGCTATGATGTCAATTCAGAATAAGTATGATAATTTCATATTGACTCAGCTTGCATTGACCACAATCTTTGGTGATCAAATCTTGATTTACTTGATTGATGAGGTGCAAAAAGTTGTGAATTATAATTGTCATCATATGCATAAATTTGCAAAAGAAGCAATGAATGTACAAGGGCATACAAAAGGCTTATGGATTTCAAAAGACAGCTGAACGAGTGTGGTTAGAGTGAGCATATTAAGTGATGGCCATCGTATTATTGATCATCAAGAATTAGATTACCCTGCTCGATCCCAGTTATATAATAAGATGCCTTATAAGAAGTAATGATGATTCTTCTTACAAATCTGGTCTTAGATGGATTAAAGAAGTATCTTCAAGAAAAACTATTGGATCAAGCATTCATTTAATTATCATCAGTGATCCAAAGCTTAGAATGGATAAAAATTGGCATTCCTAAAGATATGTCTGAAAAGTTATTGATTCCTAAGCATGTGAATTCAAGGAACTTGAGAAAGCTTAAGAAATGTTGCAAATTCACATATTTATCACATGAGGGAGTGCTATGTAAAGAGAAAGAGTGGTCTGATTTTGTTAAAGCATCATAGTGAACTCCAACTAGGTGATATATTATATAAATCTTTGAAAGATGATGATCCTATTTTAATAAATAGGCCTCCATTTGTGCATCAATTTTAAATTACTGCATCTTCGATTAAGGTTCTCCCTATGAATTCAATTGTGGCAATAAATGTCTTTGTTGAGCACCCTCACTTGGAGATTTCAATAGAGATTTCCTTCATGGTTATATTTTTTAGTCTACCATTTATAAAGAGGAACTTATTAAGCTTAGGTGATAAAAAGATCATCACATGAACAAAATGATAAAAATTCTATTTTAAATTAAGATAGTTTTAGTGAAATGCTCCACTTGCAAATGTTTTCTAACCAATTATCAAAAAACAACATCATGAAATCAAAAAAATTCTTTGACACAACAAACATAAATAATTAGGGTCATGCACTATCACAATTTAAATGTAAATTGATGAAATAACATGAGTTTGTGATATTATGTTGAAATATGTCAAATTTGATTAATATAATCCAAATAGGCAATAGGTTATATCACTAACAAGTAATACAGTGACATAAATGCTTAGCATAAACTCATGCCTATTTTTATTTTGTTAGTATAAGTACATAGTTTTGATGATAAACAAAACTTGATTAAGTTTTTTACTGATGAAAGTTTGTCAATATCCCAAATGCAGAAACAGCTTCAAAATTGCAATTGAAAACATGAAAGATTAAAGAACTGAAATTTATTTGCTGAAAGCATGAAATATGTTTCACACCTCACATCAGAAATTACAATGCCATCTTCAAACATGCTGAAACTTACATAAGGAGAGTTCAAAAAATGGCTAAGTTTAAGGAGAGTTCAAAAAATGGCTAAGTTTAGAACTTTAGAAATTATGAAAGTTTCTTAGCCATGCTGAAGCACTATTCCAAGGCATGAGTTCAATACAGCTTCATCCGTCATTTCAAAAAATCTAAAATATTAACTTTAGAGAGTATGAAAGAGCTTTACACAGTTTTATTCTATCATTCAGAATGAAAGACCATTTCAAATGTCCCAAAGACATGCTTTGGATTATATGAAGTAATGATAAAGGCAAGCTTCAGACATACTGAAGACATTACTTCAGAAGTTCCCACGCCCACAATCATAAGTGTTAAAGTTTGGAAGTAGACACATTGGCTCAGACATTATGAATAACTAACTTCAAACGTGTTGAATCATTTCAGAAGAAGCGCAACATCAAGTCATCCAGCACCTTCCATCTCTTCAAACATTTCAAAGTCCTAACTTCAAACATTCAAAAGTAGCAACAACATCTAAAGCAACGATGACTCAATTTCAGACAGACCAAAGCTGCAACAAAATCTAAAGCAATGTTGACTTCTAATGTTGAAGGCATTCTAGATGTGCTAAATACTTTGCTTTAGATGATCAGAATCATCTAACTATTGTTTTTGGCAAAAATGGTGTCACAAGCTTTAATAGCTGTAAACCCAACCAGAAGAAGGCAAACTTTAATGAGAGAAAATTCAAACATTCTTCAGCATTTAATAAAGCTCAACCACCCCCAACAAACAGAATTCAAATCAAAGTATATATGGTGTAAATCTAGTCATTGAAAGAAGACAAGAAAATAAGAGAGAACTACTATAAGCATTCAAAGAGAAAAGACTTCATTTACTCTCTCTCTCTATCTCAGCCTTTCATGCTAAAACTTTTAGCAATCTTCATCAAGGATCTCAACAACTTTTGGGAAGAACATTTACTTCTTCATTCAAAGTTATCAAACCTTCCCTTGTTGAATTAATGAAATACTCTATAAAGTTTATTTAATTTTTCTATCTCTATTTCTGTGATTGCCTTAAGTCAGTGATTGGGAACCAGACTCAAGAAGAGCTATATTAGTCTGTTGGAGTGTGTCTCATAACCAGTAGCTACATTATATTCATGCCCCTTAGAACTGGAATCTAGAAGAATGCTAAGTGCATTGGTTGTATTTTTACTATAGTGACATAGTAGAACCCAAGTCACTAGAGGAGAGTGCTTGGAAGAGTGGAGTAGAGTAGTTGACTCAAACCACTATAAAAATCTTTATCGGATTATTAATTGCTTGTATTGTTTTTATTAAACTGCTAAGAGGGACCTTAATCTTTCAAAGGGGTTTAACCAAAAAATTTTAATAACTCAATTCACCCCTCCCCTCTTGGGTTTTTGTCTCATTATAGGACCTAACATGTTCTACTAATGAAAAGTTTATGCAAAAAAATTTCAAGTATATATAGGAAAAGAATTAAAATAAAGAGCAACATAAGAAGAAGATTGAAGGAGAGATTAATCACTTCTTCAAAATGCAACTCTTGCCAAGATAGAATGGAGCTCCGCATGAGGGACATGCAAGAAGTATACAGTAAGTTAAAATGAACAACCAAGGAGATAAGATTCATCTAAATTGATTACTTAATTGATGAAAAGCATGCTTCCTATAGATACCTAAGTGTTACATAAGAAAAACATAATTGTATCCAATGTGTTAAGAAATGATGTCACATGTGAATTTTGGAAGAAAACAAAATACACAAAATTGCTCCACTTGAAAATACTACTCATGAATTCCTTGTTACAAACAACCCCTATGAGATTACTAATTCTTGAAACACTGAAAACATAAGGTCATTACTTGCCAAAATTCAAAGAGTATGCATTTTTTTCTCAATATATGTTCAAATGAATGTTCAAAATTATGTTGAATTAATTGAAAAAAAGTATACCAGTTGGGGATGAAAGAATTTTTTGTTATTAAGGAAGGGAAGATTAGAATTTAGTGTTGACCCTAAGGGTCTGGTTTTAATGATAAAAAAAATTTGTTTATGACTTGAATTAAGCTAATGACATGTTGCTGAGATTTTTGAATTGAGAGAGAACTTTCAAAAGATGCAGCAATATTCAGAGGGACCTTCAAAGGCTTTAGAACAAGCTTTAGAAGTTCCAGAATTATGTCCAGAAGTTTCAAAGGGAGCATTCGGAATTCAGAGAAAAGTTTCAAAGTACATTCAAAAGGTAGAAGATGTTCCAAAGTAAACATTTAGAGGTTTGAAGTGGGATGTGTTTAAAGTCAAGGAAGCTTTAGAGCTTATATTACTTTCAAAGGACACATTCAGAGTTTAGAGAGAGCTTCAAAGGCTAGCATATTCAAACAATGCATTCTGAGATTTCAAAGGAAGCTTCAGAGATTGCACCTTGACCTTCAACATTCTAGAAATGGAGCCGTTTATAGGGGTTGGGATTGTCAGACCTTCAAAGGCATTTCAGAGGTTTGAAGATTTACTTTAGAAGCTCTGAAGCTATATACAACAATGGTAACTAATGAGCACCCGACCTCTAAAGTTGTTTCACAAGGCAGATTACATGGAGTGTTAAAAAAACAATCTAAAATGGTCTAAAACTTTCCAAAGTAAGTTGCAATGGCTAGAACGGATTCGAAGATTACAAATAGAAGTTTGAATGAAGGAAAATAGATTCTTGAGTGCATTTAACAAGATACAATCTTAAGAACTAAAGATTCTAGATGGTTCAATCACTCCAACAAGCCTCAACATTCAAAGTACTTAAGAGCTACATTATTTCACATAAGAGAAGAACAAAAGCATTTTAATATGTTTATTGTTTATCTTTACTAGAGCTTAAAACTATGTACATTTAGGCCTACTTAGAGGCAGTTTCTTGTACACTTATATTTGTTATGTTGAGTTATGGTAATCTCTAAAAAATAGTTATTATATAAGTTTCTAGTGAGCTCAGAGGAAAATCAGGTTATATGAGTTATTGGTAAGCTTAAGGAAAATCAACATTTTAGAGTTGCTTATTAGCTCAATAAAACCAGATTGTGTACAGTTCTTGGTAAGCTCTAGAAATCAAGAGAGGTGTGATTCCATATAGTTTAGTGGAACCAGAGGTTAGGTAAACCTTGAAGAGAAGAGTAGCTGTCGAGGGGGCTGGAACCACTATAATCCTTGTTTTCATATTGTTGTCTGTGCTTCTATGCTTCCACTGCTATTTGTTTGTTGCACTAGCACATCCCATCTACTTTCTCTCATCTCACTTGGATTCTTGCTTTGTCATACACCCTACATTTGGGACCAACATTTAGGAAATTAGAAAAACTTAGATTTTGGTTTGGGAGCGAAGCCACCTGGTCCCCAGGCACCTGCGCGCCAACTGCCTGGCGATTTGAAAGTGCAAAATCCGGTGCGATGGTTCATTTTTGTTTTCACCGTGTCCACCTCTCCCAATTGCCTACAATCCGAAAGCCTTCCATCTTCAATCCTAAATCTTCCCAAATCATCATTTCCTTGGTATTTCTTTCATCTTTCCCATCAAATTTTCCTAATCTTATTGCTTCTGAAGCAGTAGTTTCCAAAACACCAAGAGGAATCAAGAGATCTAGAACTAGATGAGGTGCCTCAACTTCTCATGCTTCAACATCTTGAGTTGTTTCTAGTTCAAGAAGGGTTCACTTTGAAGTGAATCCCAAGGTAATCCCTCTCACCCAACACTTATGAATGAAAGAGAATGAGGAATGAATGCAAATAGAAATGAAGGAAATGTAAGACTATTTGATTTAGACTCCCTACTTGATGAAGTGAAAGGGAAAAAGGTTCCCATAGCAAAATTTATACTAAGGAACTTACCTTATTACTACTTTGGGATTGAAGGAAGAAAATTTAAGTTTTATACTACCATGCTAGGAAGGCGTGTCTATGTTCCTAGAAAGATAGACTTCAATTTTATGGACCAGTGCAATTCAGACATCAGATCTATGATAAATTATCAAGGATGGAGTGAACTTTTGGAATATGATGCTCCAATATTTAATGAACTTGTTTTGATATTCTACTTCAATTCGAATCCAAGGGAGTATTATACTAATGTAAAAGTAGTAGAGATTCAATTTGGAATAAACTTCGTTTCTCCAGAAGAAAATATGGGACAAATTCTTGGAATTCCTAACTATGAGGAAGAAATTAGCTTGAAGAGTGAAGAAATTTTCAATGCCCTATCCACTAGAACAATTTACACCTCAACTCATAGATACATGAAAATAAATGACATGACAATAGAGGTAAGAATGTTAAGGAAAGTAATGGAGTCTATGATCATTCCCAAACTTGGTAGTACAGACCAAGTTACAATTCATGAAGCAAAGGTGTTGTATATGATATACAATTATAGGAAAGTTAGTCTTCCCAAACTAATACTCAATGCCTTTAGCTACATGCTAGCTAGGATAAACATAATTGTGCCATATGGAATGTGGTTGAATAAAGTGTTTGAGCATTTCTTTGTCCCCACCCATGGAGAATTAATGCTCACCATGCCAACCATGAAAATGGATTGGGTTGGTGAGACTTTGTTGAAAAGAATGAATGCTACAGAAGTAGAGTAAAGAGAGCAATTGGAAACTAAGCACCAGCAGGAAATAGAATGTCATGCCCCTCCACTAAGCTTGTGCATTTTTTCCATCTTGTAGATTGTTCTCTATTGAGGCCTATGCTGGACGCTACCATTTCCCTTCTTCTTAATAATTTCCCCTAAAATATGATCATTTAAACCCGGTATACATTAATCATAAACATTTATAACATCAATATTTATAAATAATAATACTAACCATATAATCACACCCATACCCACAGTTTTTTTCCCAAGACCAAAACCAATCATGATGGCAATTCTCTTCACTAAGCTCATACAAATCTATTTATACAAAAATAATTAAATCATTACGACATGCCAATATATTTTATTACACATCATTTGAAATTATCTAAATATACTTATACAAATACAAAATGGGTTACAACCCTAATCCATCATACCTACATAACATCAAAAGAACATCTTCCAATCGTTCTTATCAATTTCCAACCCACGGTTGGAATTCTTTACCTGTCTTGTTAGGTAAAAATTAAAATAAGAAAGCATGAGTCCGAGCAACTCAGTAAGTAGGCAAATAGTAAATAACAATCCATAATCAATAACATAGCATGTTTCATCAGAAAATATATAATCATGCTCAACATTCCAATATACGACCATACCATATCTATTATCACATTCGAGTCAAGAACATAATGTGTTCACATCCAAAACAAATATAGTCGTGCCTAACACTTTTCATTCTATTCAACACTTCCTCAATACAATACATATATAACATTATTAGCAATTTTATAATATATAACATTCATTCCTGAACAAAATTAAGGGATACTCTCTATCTCCTATCAAATTAGGAATTATCAAACTTAAATAATTATGGGATATCCACTATCCCCAACTAAAACATACAAGCCCAGATACAAACAAATGGGATATTCCATATCCCCATTTAGTCATCATATTCAACCAGAAGAGGAGGCCTACTTACCCTAGTGAAATACACTCTCTCCATTTCTTGAGTTCCAATTCCACAAGCTCCACAGCTTCCCATCCATATACAACTGATCCTATAAATACAATAATTTCATTCATTTACATAAGCAACTATAACAATTTCATATCCAGTTAATTAATTACAATTTCTAGATACTATAATCGATCCATTACTAAGTCCATATATCTATCAAGTGTATCATTGCGTTCTAACGTTAATCATGAGACTGTTTCTTTAAACACTTTCTAATCACGCATTTCATATATTGACTACATCGGGTTAATGTCTCCTTCATAGCCACTTATAGGATATAATTAGATTAGTCAATCACCTCACTTCCGATACAAAAATATTTCTTTAACTAGACTCATTTTTAATTATATACAACAACTTCATAGCATAACTAATAGTAAATTAATCTTAATAACAATAAAGTAATTCTCATAAAAAGTTAATTGAGCTTCAAAGTTCACTCTACAAAAATTTTATTTTTCCTCATGGCCTTTCATCGAACATTTCATCTTAATTCATAACATTACAACAAAGGTTTTCAAGGTAACTTTATGTCCAACATCACATAGCTATCTTATAATTCATTTAACAGGTAGTTGAGCTTAATCACATGTCAATTAAACCTTTAATTCAACCAATTCATATCTCACATAACCGATCTAGAATCTCAATCAGATCACACTCCAAAAATTAGAATGTTCATTTCCAAAACAAGTCTCAAAATAATTTAACTCATGCATTAATCAATTTCCCCTAAAATTAAAGTACAACTCATGCCATTCATGCAAAAAAATCACTATTTACAAGTTTCTCCCAAAACCTAACAAGCATAAATCATGGTTTTCCCTGGCCAAATCACTTCAAAATTATGATAATTAACCCATGAAACATTTCCCCCATACAAATTACACATAAATCATGAAATTTCCTAATTTTTTCATTATTCATGACTAGCATGAAACCATAACTTAGAAAAAGCATGATTGCTCAATTAAGTTTCAAAACATCATTAAGCATGAATAATTCATTTTTCTTATAATTCCAAGAACAAAACCCATCGTCTTCCCTAAAAAGTTATTGTTCACGAATGGGTATAAACCCTAGCAAGACAAAAACCATAAAATCGGTTGGGGAAAAGGGTTTTAGCTTCATTCTCATGTGTGGCTTCCTCCCTAGCATATGAATCCAAGCTCAAAACTCAAAATAGCATCCTCCAATTACGGAAAATAGAATCTTCTTCTATTTTCTACCATGAAAACGACTAACGCTTGGGTTTAAATGAAAGATCAAATGATTCTCCACTTAGGTAAGGTAATGTCTTAGCTAAAATGGCATGAAAATTGGGCATAACAGAGCTAGGGTTTAGGGAGAAAGGAAATGGAATGGAGAAGGGGAAGAAATAGAACTAAATGGGCTGGAAAAAGTCAGGTTTTTTACCTAAAACAATGATTGGCGCCGCGGCAGCAAAAATTTTTTCTTGAGCACCTGTGCCTCATCAACAACCAATGTCGCAACGGCCATTCTAGAGTCATGATACCAGTTTCACTGGCCCACTTTTCTCCCCATTTTCTTTATTTTTTCTATTATTTATTCATTCCTTTTTTCTATATTTTTAATCCTAACATTTTTCACATAATGGAGCATTTAAAGGACATAATTAATCCCTTCCATTAAATCAAAATCATTTCTTTAATTTGCCACAAACTAACATTTCATACAAATTTTCTACACATTTAGTACAATCCAATACAAGTTACCTCAAATTGATTATTTAGATAAATTTTTCAAAAAAAATTCTCCTTTTTAACACCCCAAGTGTTACATAGAAGAAGATGAGGAAGAAAGTGATGAGAGAAGTAATACTGCATCTTAGGGGGAGGATGAGCTAGAGGAGAGAGAGGATAGACAGGAAGGAGGTAGTCCCATTGCAGAGCAAGCTTTGTCACCCTCACATGGTCCACCTGAAGCTCCTATCCCTAGATCATGTGCATTCTCTAGATTGTCATTAGAAGTAAAAGAATTATGGAAGAAGTAAAAAAAAAGGGGAGCACAAGAGTCCTATATGCAAAGGATAGAGAAGAAGCTCAACATGCTTCTTTCACATTTTGGGATTACATATCCCACATCTAGTGCATCTCCATCACCTTCCCAAACTATTCCAGTTGATCCTATCATCATAGCTCCAACCTCTACCTTCTAGGATCCAGAGCCCATATTCACCATGAATGAGCTTATCACTCCATAAGATACTACTCAGAGGGAGCCTACCATTCCTACTACTCCACAAGATGCTTGACTTAAGGGGAGAGTGAATCTACTTTTGTTATTTCTTATGCATTTGAGAGGACATGTAGTGAGGTTTGGTGTGTCTCTCTTTTAAAACTTGCTAAACTTGGATTGTTGGATTATGAATGGTTGAAGTTGTTTCAAATTTTGATCAATGGTGACTTAACTGGATGTTGTCCTTTGCCATTTCTTATGCTTGCCTCTTATTTCTTATCAAAATTCCTTTTATGATTGCCAAAAAGGGCAAGATAGATAAATTTCAGATTTCTTTTGGTTAACTTGCATTTGTGATTGATTGATTGGAAACTTATAATTTGAGAATCATAATTGCAAATCATAACCGAGTATTAATTTGAATTTGAAATGATATATCTCAAGGTGATATGTATTTAAAACTCATTTTTGATATACATATGTTATAAATTGAAATTACATTAGTTTTGTGAAATCCAAAATAAAATTTGATAGATATGCTTGGGGATGAATGAAAAATTAAAATTTAAACATCATTACAATCCCAAGGTATATGTTAGACCTTTGGGGAACTTCACGGATCAAGATCTTGAAGGGGAATTCTATTCCTAGTCAGATCTTTTGTAGTAAATATATATGGTTTAACAAGTTATGCATAATATGAGCTTCTAATGAGATTATTATATCTTTGAAACCATAGTGCATGGATTGAAAGAACATCATTCATGTCATTAATGCTTTGTAACTTTATAAACATCTCACATTTTCATAATCATGAAGTTTGAAGTAAAAGTATTTGAATGATAGTGCTTAAGTGAGATATATTTGCATAAATGAAAACATGTGCCTCAAAGGGATATCATTCCATGTATTAAAAGAACTTTTGCAATATGAATATACATTTGTGTAGCCCTCACAACAATTATTCAATGGTAAGATCACCAAAGAAAATAAAAAAGGAATTGTGTTTTGTTAGTCATCAAAAAGTGTGAGATTATGGATGCTCCACCTTGCACAATAAATGTAATCATTCATATTTTGATGATTAACAAATATACAAGAAAATTTATACAAAATGTCAAAGTTCACAAAGTGGCAAAGTGCAGAACCTTCAAGTGCAGGACTGCAACCACATCACCCACCGCTTGCAGTGTTCCGGGAAGAAGTGAGCTCCTTGGATAACCTCAACTGATACTACAGCTGCCTAAAGGAAGTGCCTACGACCACAGTCAAGGCCGGAGGTTCCATGTCATATCACTTGCCACATCAAAAGGAGAATCGCCTAGCAAACCCAATATGCCTGCCATATTGCCTAGTCCGCAATCGATTAGCTCAATCACCTACCATATCACCTGCAAGTGACCAGGGACATATGTTTGGGAGTTTTGTCATGGTTTTGACTATAGTTAGTTTACCATATCGCTTGCCATATCACCAAGGGCATAGCCGAATATGGTAACTACCTACAGTACCTCCTGCCAACCCTAACGGTCAAAAATTTAAATGTTACAAAGCCACGAACTACCACCCATTCATCTCCAATGGTTAAGTTTTTTTAAGATCTATTTAAGGAGACATGTTAGAATGTTTCAAGGGTTGAAAAAGTTATTGATGAGCCTTAACCTTCAAGAAATCTTTGCAACCCTAAGGTGAAGCATGCAACCTTCTTCATATTCACTCAAGAGTTTTCAATTTCATAATCATTACTCAAGGACTTCTTCATCAATACTAAGGGAAAATCTTCTACACTATAAAAAGCTGCTCAAAGATCAAGTCTTCCCCTGTGCTCATATTGAAACACTAGTAAAAGTGTATTTACTTTTTTTTATTCCTTATTTGTGTATTCCTTGGGTTTGTGTTGGAGACAAATCTCAAGAGGAACAATTTGATTATTTGAGTGGGTCTTATAATCACTTTCTTGGGAATTGTATTTATGCCCTTTAGAGCTAGAATCTAGAAGAGTCCAAGAGCAACTAAGGTTTATGCCCTCTTGAGCTAGAATTAAGAGGAGCAACTTGATTATTTGAGTGTGTCTCACAATCAATTGTTAAATTATTTGTGCCCCCTAGAACTAGAATCTAGAAGAGTATTAGGTGCACTAATTATATTCCATTATATAAAGGCACAAAGGGTGTGCTCTTGAAAGAGTAGAATTGGAAGGTTGTCCCAAACCACTATATATCATGTATGCTTTGTTTGATTGCCTTATTTGTTGTTATTTACATATTGACACTCATGTTTCATTATATACCAAAGCAAAACATTTAAAATAGGGAATTTAAATTCTCTGTGGTTAAGTAAGAAAATTTTATTAACTTAATTCATCTCTTCCCTCTTGGGTTAAGCCTTTCCTTAAGGGAGCAAACACTGAGTGTGTTTAAAATATAAGCATTTTATGCCATAGTCATAAAAAAGTTCCAAATCACTCTCCCAAGTAGCGTTCGAGATTTTCTATGTAGAAAGGGTCAACAGATATGATAAAAATTATCTCCCTCTTTATATATATATATGTGTATGTATGTATATATGTATGTATTATAACTTTTGTGTTCTTCCCTTTTTTACATAATTTTTTTAAACCCTAAGCTTCTGATAATCCAATCAAGATATATTTTTGTAGCCTCCTCAATAAAGTTACCAACCACACATGGGAAAAGTGCTACAATGGCCTAATAAGGCAGTTTCACATAGTGAGCCTAAAATGGATAATGAATAAATTATAAAAATGATTGGTCAAATCAAATAATTGGAAATGTGATTTATGCAACCCTACTCATCAATTTAAAAAAAATCACAAACAAAAAAGTATGACAACTTGGTATGATATTAAATAAATTTACTAAAAATATGAATTGATAACAAGAATTTCTATACATGAAGTATTTAGGATAATCCATGGGGCTTTAAAATCATGCCATATGAGCTGGGTGGATGTGACTCTAAACACAAAGGATAAATGTCACAATGCAAACAAAATCCTTGGTTAGTGTCCAGGGTACTCTTGCTCTTGGCCAATAGTTATCAAAAACTCAATCATGACTCTTATAAACTAAATTCATGTTGTAGCATAACACAACCTTTGATCAAAGCCTTTTATGGACAAGGATCATACATGCATTCATTACCACCCATAGAGATTTAAATAATGATTGAATCTAGATAGTAATTCTAGGATGCAACTTTGCTAAGGAAATAAATTAGAAAATTAATATATTGTCATTAAATCAAAATAATGAAAGATTTGCATTAAGGAGTCACCACTAACCACAGTGAGAGGGTTTAGATTCATTTATTACTTAGATAAAGCACTAATTATATAGTGGACTAGATTCTGCCTTACAACTAAAGAATGAGAAAATGTTAGCCATTGCTCATTCTCTCATTTCCTAGCTACAACATTATGCATCATTGATTGGATTACTAGGAGCTCTGGAGGGATGGGGCTAAAACTATAATATAAACATATTGAGATGATTTGACAAAGGATGGAGGAGATTAGCTAGAAAAACTGGGTCTTTGCAATAGACCCCAGAACAACACTTTGGCACTTCTTCTTCTCACCCTTGCGTGCACTTGCTTAAATGAGATAAAAGGATCTCTATTTATAGAGACTTTAGGTGCTGGAGAGAGGTGATAACTATCCTAATTTGATTGGTTTTTGGTGTTGGTCCCTTGTATGTATTTGCTATGTAGGATTTGCCTTTGAAAATCCTCATTACTTGTTGATCTTTTGACCATCTTCTAGTTTTTTGGATGTATGGAGGAGAGTTGGTGATTATCTTATCCAACATTGTTATTGTGATGATTCTACATGAAGTTTAGCATGCAAGAAGCAAATTGATTGTTTTTGTTTGCTTCCATGCCATTTTTTGTCACATTATTAACTTGGAGATGTGGAATGTGTTAAGTTTAGGTGTATAGTTTTGATGACAATGAAACTTGGCTAATAACTTGAGTTAAGCTAATGTAACACCTAGGGTGTTAAATTTGATAAATTGATACTTGAATAATTGAATATATTAGAGTCATTTTTAAAGTAATTAGGATAGTGAGATTTTGCATTGAGCACAAGAGTATGTTAAGAAAATATTAAATTTGAAAAAGGAGTTAATAGTGATCAATTTTTATCATAGATAATGGAATAATTTAGAAATGTGTTGAACATAACAGTTATAGATATTGTAATTTTCTTTCTACTGAACTAAGAATCATATAATTTTGATATTATATGAGAAAGTTATGATCAGTATACTAAAACTACTCTATATAGGTAAAAAGTACCAAAATTACTAGATTGGTTCAATTTATTTGACTTTTTGACATATATGGTGGATAATTTAAGATATGTTTTCAATACAAAAGTTGTATTACTTGAAATTATCTTTCAAAAGCATTAAGAATCATATAATTTTGATATTGTATGAGGGAGATATGGCCGAAATAGTGAGACTATTTAGGGTAATAGAATTTGAGGCTGTGGCACCAAAATTTGAAAGGGAAGGCAGCAGAATTTGAGACAACAGCTCCAAAATTTGAGGCCACAACTCCATTTTCTAATTAAATTGATTGGCTAACTTTTTAAAGCCTATTCCATCCCATTTCTTCTCCATTTGTTCCATTTCTTTTCAAACCCCCCTAACCCCATTTAGGTCCAAAACTTCTCATTTTTGCTAGACAGCATGGGGATTAAGATAAGTAATCATGCAAGTATGCTTCTAATCTTGGGTTTTTGTTGCTTGAATGGCAGAAGATGGAAGAAAATCTAACTTCTTGCCATTGGAAGGAGCTTCTTTGGGTGTTGAGCTTGTAATCTCGCTCATGGGCGTCAACCATGCTTGATTTACATAGTAAGTTACTCCTTCCCATACAAAAATTTGATTTTTATATGCTACAGTTTTGTAGAATTTCAAGAACGGTGGAAATTAAGTAAATTTATATGGTTTATGTCATATTAATCATAGGGGAAATGATTTAATTGGTTGATTATAGTGAACTGGGCATGAGACTTCAAGCATGAATAGTGATTTTGCCCAATTTTGTGTTTTATAAGTAATAATCATAAGGGAAATGATTAATGCATGAAGTATAATGTTGTGAGACTTGTTTGGGTTGATTGGATGTGAAAAATGTGATTTTTAGACTATGCTTTAATTAGGATTAAAAAGGGTTTTTTTGTGTGGTCCATGTGAGCCAAGAATTAATTAATTTAAAGGCTTAATTGAGCTGTCTTAAAGCTATTTCAGTGTTCATTATGATATATGCAAGATGCATTTGTGTATTAAGCATGACTACAAGGGTTTAAGGAGCTTTAGAGACTAATTAACCTATTATGAAGGTTAAATAATTATTAATGAAGTTAATAAGTTGTAAGATGATGGTTATTACATGTTTGTGAAATACCTTATTGAGAAAGTATGAATTAGTTAATGCCTATGATATGTGTAAGAAAATGCTTCCATGAGGAAGATGATGAAATAGATAAATCTATGGTAGCTTGACTTTGGCTATGAAACAGACATTAAGATAATGTATGAATATGATTAAGGATGGATTAGAAGAAGAATGAAAGCTAGACAATGTTATGGCTAATGGAAAAGTGCAGCTATGCACTTGAAGGTTATATGAAGTTCTTAAAAGCCAAACATAGTTCATAAAAGTTGTAATTGATTACTTAATATGCTTGAGTAAAATTGTCTTATAAATGAATAAGATTGTTGTTCTATACAGGATAATCTAAGAATGATAAAAAGCCATAGAGATTGAGGAGTGTATAGTGACTCATTCAAGGTAAGTAGGCTATATTTCAAATATATTATTGGAAGGGGGTGGTGATTATCTCATTGTTTGTATTCAATTGATTTTGAGCATAAATATATGAATAGGGATTGTGGACATTAAATAAATCTTAGTTTGTAAATGCGATGTGTAGATTGTTGAGACTAGTTATGTCTCATACATCTTGTTGTTAGTACATAAGCATATTAGGATAGAGAATATCCCAGGATTCATAGATATGTGGTGCCCAAATCGCACAAATATGATAATACATATATGATAATACAGATATGAAGGGTACGGAGTAATGGTATAAGTGAATGTATGATGCCTCAATAGCAAGGTTAGTTAGGATATTCCCAGAGGGACTTAGAAGTGAAGTGTCTGAAGGGCATGATTGATAAATGGGTTAGAATATAGTATTAATGTGTATTATGCCTAAATGGCACTGTTTGAGATGTATTGTGTATTGTACCTAAATGGCACTATTTGAGATGGATTATGTGTTGTGCTATGTTGTGATATGGATTGCCTACATGGATCATAATATATTAGATCATATGATTATGAACATGTGTTATTTTAATTATTATTTTATTTATTATACCTACTTGCTGAGTTTGCTTGGATTCACGCATGTTTATTATATGTTTTTAGCTAACAGGTCAAGCAAGGGAGCTTGAAGACAAAAATTTTATTATGTTTTGTATAAATTGCAGATTACAATATCTTGTGTTGTATGTGTATTTATTTAGAACTATATAAATATAATCAGAGATGTATTCTGGTTATGGATAATGTTGTAAAATGATTGACATGTCATTATGTAATTGTAAATAGAAGTAAATTATTTAGATATATATTGCCATCATGGGACTAAGCAGGTTCTAGGCTGCGGGTAAGTATGGAGTGTATGTTAATGTTTTATTATTGTTAAATGTAAATTTATATGATTCATAAATGCATGTATAGGTTTATATGTCTATAATACATGGTAGACTTTGCCGAATTTTAGGCAGGATATTTCCCTTAAAATTAGAAAAATTGTGAGATTATAAAACTATTTTCCTTAAGAAGAAAGGAAGTGGTAGTGTCCCGCATTAGTCTCGGTGTGGCGTGGTCAAAATGCATAGGGTGGGATTGCGGGACATTACAGTTAATAACTTCTCACTAAGATTTCTGATTTTAGAAGAGACTTTCAGAGGATGTGAAAATATTCAGAGGGACATTTAGAGGCTATTGAGGAAGCTTTAGAAGTTCCAAAGTTACATCTGGAAATTTTAGAAGAGGCATTTTAAATTCAAAGGGAAGTTTTAGAGGAAGAAGAAGCCTTGAAAGAATAAAGAAAAAGTTCTAGAAGAAGCATTCCAAGCTTTAGAGGCAGGTGTCTAGGCCTTCAAAGGCAACTTAAAAAAGATGTATAAGCTTCAAAAGAAGCATTAGAGGTTTCAGAAGGAGCTTTTAAAAGTTGCATCTCAATTCCAGAGCATCTTAAAAGGAAAAAGAACTTTCTACAATATGAAGATAATGTTGATTAACAACCTCCAAAAGTTATGGTTTAATGGTTCAAAGTGTTTTACAAGTTTACAAGCAACTTATGAAGAAGTGTTCATGCCTTCAAAGGAAATTTATAGACGATGTTGAAACTTTAAGAGTTGCAAGATATGAGTTAAAAATTTTCAAAAGAAGACAGAATTTTTAGTGAAGAAGATGTTAAAACTTCAGAAGATCTTAAAGCTATGGTTGTAAGCTTTAGAACATCTTTGGAATATCTGTCAGAAGAAGAACTCCCTGCCTTGGACGTCAAAACAACAATCTGAGTTTATGTGAAAGCAAAGGAGTCTCTTCAGAGGATCTGAAATAGAGCTTTAGAAGCTCTGAAGAAACATAGTAATGGTAACTAATGAAGCACATGATGTTTAGATGCCCTAAAGTTTAACTTCAGAGGCTTTAAAACATGAGGCGTGGCATCAAAGATAAGCCTGACCATCAAAAGCTCTAAAATAAAGCTTCAGAGGCTCTGAAATTCAATGCAACAGGGTAATTTGCAAGGTCATGACCTTCAAAAGTTTTGAAACACTGCAACCTATTTTTGGATGCTAAAGATTCAAGAATTTTAGAAGGTCCAAAACAACATTTTATAAGCATGAAGATCTTGTTGCATTCCAAAGTTACATCATTTAGAGGATTGAAGCAAAGTTTTAGTGGGTGAGTTTAGAGAATGTAGAAAATTTGGAAGTTACAGTGGAAGCATTCAAAGCTTCAAAAATTGCATCTAGATTTCAGAGAAGTTACAACTTTCAAGAAGTCAAAAATTGTATTACAAAATAGGTGAACTTTTTGCAACTTAGTGTTACAATTTTAGAGTTTATATTGATGTTTTAGAAGCATCAAACAATAACTTATAGGAAGAAACTTTTGTCTACAAGAAGCATTTTGAAGTCACTAAAAATTCAGCATTCAGATGTTTTGAAGTTTAACTTCGGACATTCTAAAGGAGCATAGTTGATACCTCAGCCACTTGTGGTACTGCCTTATAATAGATAGAGATATGGCTTTGGAGGAAAAATCAAGACTCAATCACAGTCAGTTTCCCATAATGCCAACCATAATGCCAACCATAGAGATATCAAATGTTTTCAACATTAAGTATAAAATACAACATGTATTTGCATGATTTCAACTTAGGCACGTTCAATCATTACAACCCTAAATAACAACAATAATGCATTTAACAGTGTAAAATCCTTTTTGAGTATTTATCAAGATTTATATAATATGTTTGATAAATTCATAATGATTAATACTTTAATGATTTCAGAAAAGAATGACTAAGAGTTAAGTTTTTATTTGAGATTTTTCAATTGTGTAGATTAATCAATTTCATATATTGGCTTAAATTTGCTCAATCAATGATTTTATGTATATATGTGCAATTAATGTAATTATTTCAAAGACATCTAGAGTATATAGACATATAAAGCATGATTCATTAATAGAGTTATCAAGTTAAGCAACTTATCTTTCTTCATTGCTTCTTTTGTAGAAGATTTTAGTTGAGCCAAATTTTATTCTTTGATTCAGCATTGGTAATTTGGAGTCATTGTTGCTTTAATCATCTTCTTTGGCCATTGCAGCTTTGATTATCTTCCAAAAACTTTTTGATACTCTTAAGAAAAACTTGTTTTGCATTACTTCTGAGAGCTTTTAAGATGGTTTTGATAATTCCTGATGGTGCTCAGAAGTTTTGTGATGATTGAGATTCTTAATGTTCTTAAAGATGCCATATCTTCACAGTCAATGATTAAATGGCTTAATCCCTAAACGGCCACCTACCAACACGGGTAACAGCCTTCTTCACGACTTCGTGAACAATTATGACTTCTGTAAGAACTTAGGAGAAGGATTTCTTTAAAAGAGGCTCTGATACCAATTTTGGCCCAGGCTAATCTGAATCCAAGTATGTGTAGATTTCATAATCATAGTCTCTTGGAAATTCTAGTGGCATATCTTCAAAAATATCTTCAGGAGTAGGGATATCTTGATTATTTAATATAATCCAATCGATTTCAAGAAATAGTTCTGTGATATACCAACAAAGAAATAGAATTATGCCAAGCATACACTAATTTCTTGTTCTAATCTTTTAATATGAGCTTTTATATGAGCTAAACCGTTTTCAAGAAGATGAATAACGTAAGCAACATCATCATATTGTTGTTGTGGCAAGGATCAGACATATGTAATATGTTCAAAAAGTAAATCATAATCTTTCCGATATTCTTTAATTTCAAAATGAAGAGACTGTAAATATTCAAACATAATATTATTTAAAAGAAAAACTTACATAGAGGGACTAGACTGACTTGTTGCTGGACTAGCAGACTGACTCATAGAGATGTTGAAGAGCAATCAAGAATTTTTTCTTCTTGCTTTTCTCCGATGCCTCTTCAATTACAAGAGCAAGGTATTTATAGACTAAAACTAGACTTTAAACGGATTGAAATCCGTCGGATTTGAATGCTACTTAAATCCGAGAGGCTTATCCTTTTATAACAGACAAAAGAGATACTATTTACTTTTGCAAAAGAAAATACTATTACAGCGAATAATAGAACTGTTTGTACAAGAAAAAGATAGATAGCCTTTTGTCGTGTCCTGGAGAAGGTGGAGTCGTACGGGGGCCGAGAAGACTTAAAGGTGCTGAAAGTGGAATAATTGCACCGAAAGTTGATCTTTAATAAAGGAGAGTGGATAGCTGACTCAGAATAGTCTTGTTGTTGTCTTATCATGTGTAGATAATGACGGACTGTCAGGAATCATTGCCATGTCCTGGGAAGAGATGTCGTCATCATCTAGCTGGCTGAAGTATAGAAGCTCAAAAGCTTTCACCCTCTGTTCCTTCTCAGAGAGATTAGGGAAGTCCTTGCGAATCATCCGGTAGGCGGAGATGAGAGCCTTCTGATAAGAATTAGATTCGGAGGGATCCGAACAGAGAGCCTCAGCAACTTGAGAGGCGGCTTTAGACTCTTTAATTTTTATGATGCGAAGTGTTTCACAAAGAGTCTCATAATCATATTTCGGCCACCATTTACAATAAGAAGAATAGACTATATAAGGAGAAGGTTTAAGATAAATAGTAAAATCCCAGCGGATAATCCATGGAATGTTGTTATTAATAATAAAGGTTATAAAAGGAATAAGGTTCGAATCTTCCACTGAAAAGGGAAGTAGAGTGATAAGGTCTTGAGGTATAATTTCATGGGAAAATCCCCAAATATCCCAAAATTTATCATAAAACCATCTAGGAATAGACTGAGATGGATTCTCAAGGTTGAAGCGGATCCACCAAGAGTGAGAGAAATAATGATTTTGACGAAGGAAGACCCTCGTCCATGCCTCTTGATAGTCCCAATAATTAAATTGTATAGATCCAGGGAATAATAATTTTTTAGCAGGGTCCATTAGTTCAGGGAATGTAACGATAGTGTTAGGACCTTCAGCATACCATTGTTCGATAGATAGAATTTTTTGAATAACGAGTTTGGAATAGAGAATCCATTCATTTTTAGGTTGTTTTGTGATATGTTCTATAGTAATAGAATGACTTTGTAATAAAATTCGTTCATAGAAAGCAATAGTTTTGGTTGGGTGGTGAGGAATAAACCATTGATTCTTAGGGAAATATTTGTTATAAATAATCCAGCATAATTCTGGAATAGCAGGATTTTCTTTATTACTGGAAGAGATAGTGTCTTGGGATTTATAAGGTAATAATAATTGTTCATCAGATACTTCTAAGTTGAATAAAAATCTTTCTACATAATAATGAAAGTTATAATTCACAGGAATAGTTGGGGCAGAAGAGGATGAAGCTTGATTAGGTGGCGTCGGAGAGACACTTGCCCTGCAAAAATTCTCGAGAAAGGAAGTCAGGAAGAGAATTGTTTTCACCATTAATAAATTCAATTTTAAAATCAAAAGTAGATAATAAAGCTTGCCATCTAGCAAAGATTTGCTTAGATGCAAGATTCTTTACATCCTTTTCGATAATATCTTTAACGGCTTTGCAATCAATGTGCAATAAAAATTCTTTATTAATGAAATCACTTTGAAATTTATTAATACAATTGACAATAGCAAGCATTTCTTTTTTGATAATAGGATACTTAAGCCTTTGGGAATCGTTCCATAGACCAAAAGTATATTTGACCAATTCTTCTTGATATTGTGGTGTAGGGTGTATCTGAGAAGTGGATTTGTGAGGAATAGGAATGGGGCGTTTTTGTTTTAATATGCCACCATAACCAAGGTGAGAGGCATCAGTTTCTACAATTTTGTCGAGATCTGGGTCTGCTAAAGATAGACATGGAAGAGTTTTGGCTTTGGCTTTAATATTTTTAATAGCATTAGTATGTTGTATAGTCCATTCAGGTGGATTTTTATGAAGGCGTTGAGTTAATAATTTTCTATCAAAGGTAAGGTCTTTATAAAAATCGGCAATATAATTTACGCATCCAAGAAATCTTTGTAATTGTTTTTTATCAGTAATAATATCAGGGAATTTATCAGCAAATTCTATAGTTCTATTAATAGGGTGAATAGTGTGATTTTTTATTTAAAATCCTAAGAATTGAACTTCTTGTTGGAATAGCTTCATCTTTCTTTGTGATAATACTAAACCGTTATGATGAATAACATTCTTAAAAGTATATAAGTGTTTCCAGTGTTGTTGTAGAGAGGAAGAATAAATTAATACATCATCAATATAGACAATAGCATATTTAGAATGAGGATTAAAAATATCATTCATAATATTTTGAAATTCTGATGGAGCATTTTTTAATCCAAAAGGCATAACATTCCATTCATAATGTCCAAAGGGAACATTAAAGGCAGTTTTATATCTATCGAATTCTTTAATCTGAATTTGCCAATATCCAGATTTGAGATTGAATTTAGAGAATATTGTTGCTTTTACGAGACGGTTTAGTAAGTCTTGTTTATTAGGAAGAGGATAACGGATCCATTGAAGTACTTTATTTAGGGGTTTATAGTTAATAACCAATCTTGGAGCTCCTCATTCTAATTCTGCAGCATTATTGACATAAAAAGCAGCACAACTCTAGGGTGACTTGCTAGGACGGATTAAGTGTTTGAATAATAGGGTTTAAATTTATGTTTTACAATATTCTAATAATTCGGAATTCATTTGGATAGGTCTAGCTTTTGTAGGGATTGTGGATTCATCGAAGTTTTTAATATAAGGTAAAGATACTTCATGCTTTTTTCGGTTCCAAAAAAGCATTAGGGAGTTCAGAACATACATGTTTAGATAAATATTCCATAAAATTGTGAATTTTAGTTTGTAAGGGTCCATCTATTTGAGAGGTGATAAAGAGGTATTTGACTTCATGCTGTAAAGAGTTGATAAAATTTTTCTTATAGGAGAGAGTTTCTTTTAATTCGGTTAATAAAGACATTAAAGGTGGTTCTAAAAAAGAGAAAATTAATTCTTGATTATGAATATTTGTATGGATGCCCTCGTTTGTGACCATAAAGGGTTTTATCATTTGGAGAAATGGAGTTCCTAATATAATTTTTTGTTGCATATTTTTAATAAGAATAAATGGTGTTTGGAAACATATATTAGTGTTACAAATATGAGCATTAGATAATTTATAATTGACAGTCATATTTGTTCCATCAGCAGTTGCTATAGAGGAGGTAGTTTTTTCAAAATATTTTGTAGGAATAATCCCTTCTTTAATACAGTTGAGATCTGCTCCAGAATCGATAAGAGCAATTGTTTCAAGAATAAAATCGTTAGGATAATCTGAAATTTTAAGAATTATTTTAGAATACCATTTTTGAGATAAGACTTCTTGAATTTGATTTATAGAGGATGTAGAGGCTTTATTGTGAGTAATGGTATTTATTTCTTCTAATAATTCATCTTCGATATGTTCATTATTATATTGAGAAGATAAGGATTGTAATTCAAGGGTTTGTATGCGAGATTTTAATTGAATAATTTCGTCTTTGAGTGTTTTAATTTCTTGATGGAGTTCAGTAATAGTTATAGGTTTTTGAGCTATTTTCTTTAGAAAAGTTTTTTGATTTTTTATAATATTTAATAATAAAGGGGCTTTTTCAAGATTAAATTTAGTATTCTCAGCTTCCTTTTCTTTAGCTTTAGTAGATTAAAGATAAGTAGTGAGTAATTGTGCTTTGATATTAGGATCAGAAATTTCATTGATAATATCTAGTATAGCTGTATCAGAAGAATTAAGGACATTCAACGAATAAGCAGAAAAACTAGAGGTTTCATAGTTATGTGGAGATAAGGAACAATGACAAGTAGAAGTAATATTATTATTTATTTTAGAATGTTTAGAGGAAGAAGAAGAGGAGTGCTCATTTTCAGTTTCACTTGGAAGTGATTCAGATTCAGAAGAATAGGATAATTGGTGTAATTGAGTAGTGAGGTTTTCTAAGGTTATATCCTTTTGTGATGTTAATTCTCTTACTTTATTTTTATAACACTTAGAAGCATAATGACCATATTTACCACATTTATAACATTTAATAGAACTCTTATCTTTAGAAGTAGATGGAGAGGCTTTAGGAGTTCTTTTATAATGCTTGTGGGGTTTAGAGAAAGGGTATTTATGTTTTTTGCGATGGGGTTTGTTAGTTTTATAATATTTGGTCTTTGGATGTTTTGGGCGAAGAAGTTGTTTTTGAAAGGGTAATTTTTCAATTCCATATTGAAAGCAAAATTCAGAAAAGTCTTGGCTTCTAAGGAATTTAGTTTCTTCTACCTTCTTTTGATTACAGAATTCATTTGCAACATTTCGGATTTTTGTGAATAATGTTCCCCAAGTATAGTTTTGATAAGCTAATTTGCCTTCATTTTCTTGTTTGATGAGGGTTTTAACTTTATTTTCAAAGACAGAGGGTAACCCTTGAAGAAATTTTTCTTTATAGATAGGGGCACTGTCATCTTCTAAAAGATAAACATCTGTCATAAAGACATCTTTATACCATTTATATTTAGATAACTTTTTACAATGCAATTTTAATAATCTTTCGCGAATAGAGGCTTGATAATCTTCAACTTTTCCTAAAAATTGATAGATAATAGTACTAATGAGGGTTTTGACTAGATTGGGATCATCTAATATGCTTAATTGTTCTTGTTCAGTTAATTGAATTTCCTACTAACCTTTGAGTTGGCCGGTAAACCCGTAAGCCATAGTTATCGCAGCATCTCTAGGATTAAAATGTCTAATATGTTGTAATAATGTAGAATACATCATAATACTATTACACATATTCCATATTTGATATTCACTTGCTCCATCTATATTCTATTCATAGACAGAATTATGGTTAAATTCATTTTGAGTGGTTTTACGTCCTTCTTCGAATTGTTGATCAACAGGTGTAGGACGTGGATAATAATTCTTTCGACTTTTATAGTACATTCGTTGTAATACATAATCAGGAGAAATAGAGGAAGAAGGCTGCTCAGTTGATAAGGTCTGAATAAAAGCTTTTCCTTTTGATTTGTATTTTTCATCTAATTTTTTGATATTAGAGTTTATGGTGGATAAGCTAGGAGGTAACTTAAGATGTTGGATAGTAGATTGATCAGGTTCACTCATGGGTTCTCGGAGTACTGGTAATTTAGATATAAATGACATTGGTGGTTTTAAAGGTTTGGTTGATATGATAAGAGGTGTTTTATGTGGAAGTGGTTCTTTTATTTTATTTTCTAAGGATATTAATTTATGGTTTGTAAAATTATTCTGTTCTATAACTTGTGATAAATCTTTTAATTGAATAGGTAATTCTTTATAAATATATTTTTATAAGGTTCCTGAATAATCAGGCCTTCTAATTCTCTATTAGTGTGATTTTTTCTATATTCAGGTATAATAGATTCAAATGGAGGAGGAGTAGTGGATGGAGAAGGTGTTTCTGTAGAAGAGGTTTCAACTCCTACTGGAGTACCCATAGCATTTATAAAATTTTCTACTTGTTTATCATACCATGTAAAAAAGCTGAGATTTTGTTGTATAGAGGAAACATATTGTAACCAACTGTGAATAAGTTTTTTAAGTTCATCTGTAGTATAGATTTTATAAAGAAATTGTTTTTTCTTTTCATGTTTAGATGATTTATAGTCATTGAGGAGAAATTCTTTGTCATATATAAAGTTATGAGATATAACATTGAGTTGGAAGTCTGACTTGGATGGTTCTATTTCAATATTGGATGGTCTATTGGGCCGAGCAATATTAGTTTCATATTTTATAGGGAACCTTCTGGAAGGATTCATTTCAGGTAAAGCAGGAGGCATTCTTGGCAAAATAGAGTCCGAATTTGTTCTAGTAATAAGAGGTGTTTTATTTTGGGATATAGTTTGACTAGTACTAGGTCTGGAAATAGAAACAGAAGGTCTTTTGATTGGTTGTTGAAAATGTAACATAATTTCATTTGGTGTTTCGATTATAGATTCTATATCAGATGGTCCTTGTTCTGGTCGAATTTCAGGTTGATCATTTTGTATAACCCATTCTAAGGGTAATTGAATATCTGACCATTGAATTCTTTTTGGTTCTATAGTCTTATGAATAGGATTTGTAATAAAGAAAGGGGTAGAACCCTTTTCTTATTGTAATAAACATCGAGGAATAAGAGTTTTCATAGCTTTATAATAAATTCGGTATTGAACACATAAGGGTTTTGATCCTTCTAGCATATTAAATCCTTGGGTTTGTATTAATAAAGATAATGCTTCTAAAATATGTTTATCAAAAATACTGACAGAATAATTGGGGAAGATATTAAAATATATTGCTCCCGCATGAAGGGAAGTTTGAACTATACCGAGTATAGAATCTGTGAATTTTTTATGCCTATTGTCTTTAAGACATGACAGAAGCTGGTATACCTGCTCGCATTAGAGGTTGTATAACTATTTGGACTAATCCAAAGTGAATAAACTTAAATCCTTTAGTTATAAGATCTTGAATAGCTTCTTTTGCTAATAATTGGATTTTATGGTTTCTTTCAGTGAAGTCAAGAGTGGTCTCAAGAGTTTTAATTCGATATTCAGTGAGAAAATCAAAAGCTCCAATTTTATAGAATTCTTTAACTGGTACTTTAGGTATTTTCCAATTTTGAATAGATTGTTCAATTTGTTCATAAGCTTCTTCAGTCATATTTTGAATTTCTTGGAGACTAATAGAGGCTATCTCATTCGAAGATTTGGGCAGAGACAAAGAGCTAGGAAAAGAAGATCCTTCTTCTATGTGGAATAGAATGCATTCAAAGCTTCTATGTAAGTATTTGCAGAAGTTCTAAGTTATGTATTCAGAAGTGGATCTTGTTTCTATGGTGCTTAGATTCAAAGGTCAGAAGTTCTGTAGAACTTTTGTGTAAGTGAAAACTTTTGAACTTTTCCTTATTGTGGAAAATTCACTTGCTTCTGTTAAATTTTGAGAAACTTTTGTTAATCTTTTTGTAAGTCTTGAAAAATATAGCTTTCTTCCATTTTTCTAGGTGCTTCAAAATGGTTCTTTTAATGCTATTTGGTGCTTCATTGTTGTGCCATTTTGAAGCCTTTGAAGTTATGCTTTCATTGCTTCCGAAGATATTTTCTAAAGATGCTTTTCAGATCCTCCAAAGTGACCTTTCAAAATCTCTAAAGCTTCATTTCAGAATCTCCGAAGTGACCTTTTAGAATCTCTGAAGCTTCATTTCAGAATCTCTGCAGTGACCTTTCAGAATCTCTAAAGCTTCATTTCAGAATCTCTGAAGTGACCTTTCAGAATCTCCAAAGCTTTATTTCAAAATCTCCAAAGTAATCTTTCAAAGTCTCCGAAGCTTCATTTCTTTTGCTATCAAAATCAAACTCTGAATTTTGCTTCTTTATTTCTTCATTTTTTCTGGATTGCATACATTTCAAATATTCTTGCACCTTTTCATCAATAAAGAACTCAAAATATATATATATATATGTTCTATATAGATTATTTTAATCAGTGCAATATTCTGTTTAGCACCGTGGTAGGCAAAAAAAATTGGTAAAAATATGAGCTACATTATTTTGGCCAGATTACTATTCATTTCTTAGATTATGAAGGTTTTTCTTTTAATTGTAACATTAGGATTTTTAACATCTTCAAACTATATTCGGTTAAGATTATTAAGAATTAAAAAGAAATTGATTCTTATAGTAACTTTTAAGTAATACATGATATATATGATCACTTAATATTTTTATAGATGTAGCTTTTATAACAAAGTTTTTCCCTTTTTAACTTATTGAAGCAAATACTTTTTAAAGTATATAAACATTCTATTCCTAATTTGCCACCAATGAATATCATGAATATCGATTTTCAAAGTTGATAAGAAATTTTTAAATTACAATTTATATTTGCATAATGTTTTAATGTTTAGATTAAACATGTATTTCTTATGTATACTTATCCTTAAGATTAAGTTGATCTTTTATACATAGCTTCTTTAATTTAAATAGTTTTTAGAATTAACACTTTTGTTATAGTTTTATAATTTGATGTATATATGTATTTCTAAGTTGAATTCTGAAGTTAAGCAATATTCAAGACAAAAGAATAAGTGCATAAAACATAGATATCAATTAAAGTGGTTTGGTTTAAGTTGTCATACCTGCACTTACCTTGTCTTCCTTGACTTTATGGAATGCACTTTCAAGGGTTGAACAAGTGAGTGATTGAGCTTTAACCTTCAAAAATCTCTACAACCTAAAGGCTAAGTGCTAAACCTTCCTCATAATCAATCAAAAGCTTTCATCTTCATAATCTCTACTCAAGGCCTTATTCATTAACACAAAGGGAAGATCTTCTACACCACAAAGATCAATAGATCAAGTCTTCCCCTGACCTTACATCGATACACTAACCAAAAGTGCAATCTTTTCTTTTCATTTTCTGCTGTGTATTCCATGAGTTAGTATTAAAGACCAATCTCAAGAAGAACAAGTCTGTTTGTTGGAGTGTCTCACAAACAACTTATTAATTTGTTTATACTCCCTAGAGTTAGAATCTAAAAGAGTGCAAGAGGCACTAAATTTACGCCCCCTTGAGCTGGAATCAAGGAGAGCAAGTTGATTATTGGAGTGTGTCTCACAATCAATTGCTAAATTGTTTATGCCTCTTATAACTGGAATCTAAAAGAGTGCAAGAGGCACTAAGTTTATGCCCCCTTGAGCTGAAATCAAGAAAAATAAGTTGATTATTGGAGTGTGTCTCACAATCAATTATTGAATTATTTACTCCTCCTAGAGCTAAAATCTAGAAAAGAGCTAAGCACACTAATTGTAATCCATTTGAGATAGTGGAACGAAAGGCATAAGGAGTGTGCTCTTGAAAGAGTGGAGTAGGGAGGTTATCCCGAACCACTATATATCATGCCTTCTATCTATGATTACTTATTTTTTTTGCATTCTATTGTTTTGTTATTTATCTCATTATAAACTATACAAAAGCATGAAAAGAGGGAATTTAGTTAAACAGCGGTTAAGCAAGAAAAGTTTATAAACTCAATTCACTCCTCCCCTCTTGAATTAAGCTGAGCCTAAGGGACCTAACAGAATGGACTAAGCCTAATAAAAATATTTGTAGAGTAAGGTGTTAACAATTATATATAATAATATATATAAATATATTAAATAAAATAAGAAAAGATTTATACCATTAAACTTGATTGAACAGCCCATCAATGCCTTTATCTATGTTGAAGGTATCTTGATGTGTTTGGCAACACATTATATGGATAAAGATTTAAGCAGGAGAAATGTTACTTCACTGAGGCATACAAAACAATGTGAAGCGTACTACAGAAAAATTATATGCTATAAATTAGTTATTTTATTAAAAGAATAAAGTTTCTGCCACAAAAATAAGTTAGTTTGAGACACTCGTCTATGTATCCTCTTTGATAATTTTATGAGGTTAATTTTTGCAAATATCCAAACAATAATTTTAGTTTACAACTAAGCAAAGTTAGAGTGTCAATCTTGTAAAAAATCTTGATAATTTTATGCATTGAAAAGTAATTAAAGCCAAAT
Source organism: Pouteria campechiana (assembly GCA_036873735.1). NCBI lineage: Eukaryota > Viridiplantae > Streptophyta > Magnoliopsida > Ericales > Sapotaceae > Pouteria > Pouteria campechiana. The sequence goes on from JAYJMB010024422.1 coordinate 37,148, forward strand.
GCTAAATAGTGTTTTAGTCACAACATTTTTTAGAAAAGCTCCACTACAAAAGGTGTTTTTTCTCAAAAGTTAAAATTTTATGGCTAGGCCAAGTGGGCCCTTAATTTTATAGCTAGGCTAAATGTGCCCACAATGGAAATGGGTTCCTATCCAAAAGCATGGCTCACCCACTCTAAGGTTAAAATGTTACCCATGTCTATGCTTGAAAATTATGAAAAGATATGGGAGAAAAAGAAATATAAAAAGTAAGAGAAAAAAGAGGTAAATGATGTGATTTAATAAATAAAGCAAATAAAGATAAATAAATAGGCTTTTGTATTAACAGGTTAAAAATGTAAATAATAAAAAAAATTAATAATCACATTTAAAAATGTAAAAAAGATAATAGAAAATAGTAGAAAATTTCTACGTTGTTTTTGTCATTCACCAAAAAAATTATTCTCTCAACCAAAACATTATAAAGCAAAGCCTTATAAAACATATTAAAGACACAGAAAACTTTATAAATTCATACCTTCAAATTTGACATATAATCAAACAAAATCTTATGAAAAATATAAGAAAAGATACCCCAGAGATATTCTAAAAAATATTCATAAAAAACATAAGATGCAATCAATGCTTTAAATGTGGGGAACAAGGACATTATGCTTCAAAATGTTATAAAAAAATAAATTAAAGAATTATTAAAGAAAAAATCACATTTAATAATAGAAGAAATCACTAAACAAAATTACAAGCTATGACAATAAGAAGTTCTAAAAAAAATAATTTATCATCTTATGAAAGTTCTAACTCTAAAAACTCTTCATTAGAATCCATTCACTAATGTCTAAATAACATATGTCAATGCCAACCAATGATAATGATTATGAAACTTTATCCTTCTTAGGATATTATTTTGTGAATGTATTGTTTACAATAGACAATCTATTTATTGAAATCATAAATAAAATAGATGATCTAGTTATTCGACAACATCAGTTGGAAAATTTTCTTAATTTATCAAAAGGATAAAAAGAAACTAAAGATAAAATGAAGAAGCTTCTGATAAAGAATTATTAATCACGGAACCTTATTTTATATTTGAAGTTATAAAAAACCAAAACAAATATCTAAAGGATAATATACCAAAACCTATTTCTATGTCTAATTTATATGCTTAAATAAAAAATTTTAAGGAAGAAATAAAGCAATTAAAATAAAGAATATCTATTTTAGAACTTGCATCTACCAAAGAAAACTCTCTAAACAATGAAAACAATCAAGAAGATGAAGAAGAAGAAATTAATGATGAAATTATGCAAATTACAAAAGAATCCAAAGGATGTAGCTCTAAAGTAATTTGGGTGTTGAGGCTCTTTAGAGTGATTATACTATCTATAATCTTGAGTTCTTATGTTAGATACGTATTTAATCCACTCAAGAATCTTTTTCTTCTTTATAGGAACTTGTATTTATAAGTTTCTAAATCAAACTAGCCTTTACACAATATTTCAGACTATTGTAAGTGCATTTTTGCAAATCGCTTCATTTCGTACTTGTCCCATTGCTTCAAAGCCTCTAAAGTTACACTTTAGAGCCTCTAAAGGTTGAGTTTCAACCAGTGTCATTGTCATGCATAGCTTCAGACCCTTTAAAATAAGTATCATGCGACTTTGAAGCTCCTCTAAAAGTCTGACATTCCTAATCACCTTCAACAGTTATATTTCCAAAGCATTTGAAGCTCTTCTTCATATCATATGAAGTTTGGCTCATTTGAACTTCATTCTAACAATCTTCTAATATCTTCAACGTCTCTATTCTTCTCTTGTAAAGTTTCACTCTCTCATCTGAAGCCACTCTGAAGTAACTTTGAAGCTTATGAATGAATCTGTTTCACTTCTGAAGCATGGAGTTCACCTCTAAAGCACATCTGAATCTTCTGTCTCTTATCTAAATGTCATGCCCCGCCTTCCGAGGCGCGACGCTACATTTTCCCCATAAATTCATTAAGATTTGCCCGCTAATAGGGTCGAGTGCTCTGTCCAAAATTCAGTAGAGCCTCCTTTGAATTTCATCCATTTAAACCTAGACAATTTTTATCAAATAAAATAAAATAATAATACAAACTCTAAAACACACACCCACACTCCCACAGACCAAGATCGGCCTGAATCATGATGACAATATACCAAATTGAGGTTATATCATTCTAATACAATATTAAATATACCAATCTATGACATACTATACACTCCATTCTATATCAATTGACATTTTTGAATTAAAATTATACAAATCTAATTGAAATATAATTATACATCACTTTGAACTCTTGAAAACAATTATACAATCACATATAATTTCTAAATTCATATTTC
>JAYJMB010024433.1:0-35249 GCA_036873735.1 Pouteria campechiana
CTCTCTCTCTCTCTCTCTCTCTCTCTCTCTCTCTCTCTCTCTCTCTCTCTCTCTCTCTCTCTCTCTCTCATATCTTCCTTTCATAATATTCTAATGCAGTAATTTGGACCAGTTTAAGGACTTCTGTCTCCTTCCTAAATATTCTAACATGGTTATTTGGACCGACCAGGTTGAGGACCTCAGTCTCTTTCTTGATATTCTACTCCAGTCAGTCGGACCTGATAAAGAACTCCACCAAACTTATTTTATCAATATCCTTTCCATCGCTATATTTTACCTCTTTTTGTATTGTTGGTTTAGGTTCTTGCCCACCTATTATTGTATTCTCTACGCCTACCGCGTTTACATTTTGTGCAACTCATGTTTGGGTGATGGATGCAAATTGGACAAGCCAAAATCCATTCATGTCAAAGTGCTTTATGTTCTAACATCTGATTCAGAAAATGTTTGTGTGGGGCGTATTTGATCGAAAGTATAATGGAAACCAATGTTTTTGAAATACAAACCAATGTCAGCAGAATAAAAGATAATTCGATATAATGTCACATCAAACAAAAAATCAACTAATTCCTCCCTTTTTAAAGGCAACCTTCATCCAAATGCCTTAGAATTTCTCTTGGACAAGCAATCTAATGATCGAATTAGTCCATTTTTATGGTGTTAATCAAATTAGACACCATCTTAGCGCAAGACAACGAGAAAATGGACTACCCATTTGAGGGACTAGAGGAATTCGGTGAAAGGATATTCTTTTTTTTTATTTTTTTTTCTGGTTTTTTGGTAGACCACAGCAAGCCTTTTGGCTTGTTTGGAAATAGTGAATTTATACAAAAATAACGTATGATTACTTGCACATTAATGTAAACTATGCGTTTCTTAGAGTAAGCATTGCGAGACTAATTTTACTTTTCACAGTTTTCAAGCACAACTCAAAAGCGATGTTGTACAATCCAAAAGCATCCGATTCTAATTTTTTGACCAAGGGAAAGTAATAATAATAGCGAATTACTTTATTTACCGTATATTCCGTGCTTTCAACCAAGTGAATGATTGTCCAATGAGCCCATGAAATATATATATATATATATAATGGGAAGTATCGATTATCTACGTGTACTTAGGCAATAAGCTTCAAATCTAGTAACTAATACTCTTAGGCCAGAATTCTACTCACACAGCATTAATTTGTTGCAGGGAAATAGTCGTTTTTTTGTATGAAGACAATGATAAAGACAAATTTTAACTATCCATGTAATAGTCTTAACAATTCCATTTTTTTAATCATTACATATCTTTTCAAGATACGAGTTTATTTATTTTATTTTATTTTTTATTATGGATGTAGTTTTTAATTTTCTTTTATTCTTTTTCTTTCTGCTCAATAAAACCGCTCTTATTACATGTTCAGTGGACCTTTCTTGCACTTCCGAGGTTGCGTCTCACTTTTGAACAGATTAACATGCTAGGAGAGTTCTACAGCTCTATATAATTTTTAGGTATGATTATGGGATCTTTATTGTGATGAGATGCAGAAAGTTGGACAATTTAGGAATATATTATGTTTTCAACCGGCTAGATTTGAATAAATTTTCGACTAGCTAGGGAATTGGATTAGGTCGATGAGGGAAGTTTGCACTTTACATGGTTTAAATGTACACTTGGAGCTTTACCTCATTTGTTTAGATAGAGCGCATTAGCAATGAAAGTGTATTAAAAAAATGAAGTAGGGATAACATCAATAATATAGAGTTTTTAATAAAAAATAAAAAATAATTAAAAATATAAGTAATGATAAAAAAATAAGATATTTATGATAGTTAAAATATCACATCAGGGTAAAAACATGTGTTCAAAAAAGTATGTTGCTAATGCATCCAAACAAAGTATTTTCCTTACATAGATAAGCGACTATGTTAAATTTTAGATCAATTTCAATACTCTATTTGAATTTTACATAATACTTTTATTTTTTGCATATGAGAAATACTTCTTAGAGAGTGAAATTAACTTAAGTCCTAAATCAGAATCATTTTGGATTTTATAATGGTTGACCTATGTTTCACTAGCCGACTTGGTAAATTTAGAAAATGAAAGTGTCACAATGAGATTTGAGTGCAATTCACCTTGGAGAAGCATATAGGAATAATATTTTAAAATTTATATTTTGAATAACAATTAAAATAAGAAAATGAGTAAAAATATAGAAATAATAATGAAAATGATATAAATAAGGATGTAAAATTAATGGTTAATAATTAAAAAGAATAGATCTAGAGGACCTTCTTTGATTGATTTGGGTTGGAGAACATGAATACACAATTATGTCAATACAATTATTATTTTAATAAAAAATAAAAAATAATGATTAAAATATAAATAATAATAATAATAATACAGTTATCTGAAGTAATTAGAATAATAAAAAATCCTTTTCAAATACAACTTTCAGCCAAGGACAAGTTTCAGCCAATCATTCATCAAGGGTTTTAAACAACATCAATGGAACAATGGGCTGTACTCAAATATCTGTCTGCCCCCACAATCACGGCTTTTCTGTTGAAACCAAAGTCAGATGCGTACTCTTGAGGCAAGAGCCGTACACCGGTTGCTAATCAACCATGTTTTTGTAAAAAACAAAAACAAAAAAAAGGTAAATAAAAATGATGCTCTGGCGTAGTTCGATGGTTTACACACAAGCTTGATGGAGAAAGATCGATAACTATCATTAAATAAGCCTGGCGGATGATTAAATATGAGTGCTTTGTGAATATGAGATAATTTTTTTAGCCGATATAATATTGATGATGATATAGCGGTATCTCAAGTTTGGCCAAGTTTAATTTACAAATTGCCATGAGTGTCAACTATCACACTATTCAGGAGTATCAAAGAACTATCAAGAATTCATTTCCGGGGAGTCTTAATATTTAATAAAAGGACAGGTAAAGAATATCTGGCCCCGAAGGTCATAAATTTCTGCTCGTGAAGCCCATGGTTCAGACCCTTTGTGGCTAAAAGTTGTACTCAATATCAAAGCCTTCAATCGTTGAATTAGCGACCAAGACCAGCAAATGGAGGACTGTTGAAAAATGCAGCAACTGACCACAGTCGACAATTCAGTTTAGCAAGGGGCCCCAGTAGGGAATTTTTGGTAGAAATAATTCACACCAAGAAGAAAGTAACACGCAATGGTTTCGGCCATTGATAATCCTGAAATTAATCACCTTACCATTTTTTTTAAATAGGTCTACTAGCCCGGCTAATTTCTTTCAGTGAAGAAATACTTCTATGCAGTCGATTCCACGGAAAATCTCATCTTTTTTACATATTATTATATTGTAATTGAATCTAAGTTAAGCATCATAGATAAGACCATTTATTTAGTCAAAATATTAAAAAAAATGAAGTTGGGACTTTTATTTCTTATTAAGGTAATGGAAAAAAAATGAAGTTGGGACTTTTATTTCTTATTATGGTAATGGAAAAAAATGAAGTTTGGGGCTATTTAATTATAAATGAACCAACATAAACAATTAGCCTAATTTTCTTTAATCTATAATTGATCTTTATTAAATTTCAATTTTTTCTTTTGTTTGGGTATCACCTAAATCGCTCTCCGAGAATTCTGTTATAAGATCTTGCAAGACAAAAAATATCAGAGGGCATTAGGGTGGTCCCGGCCTAGGCATTTTGATGCTCAAGTTGGTAAGAAACCTTAGTAGGGATGTAGATGGTAGAAGGAGAGCTTATTTTTTGAAGAGCTCATACCTGGTATATTTATTGTTGAGCATGAAAGATATACGTGTGTAGGAATATACATAATCCTTACACATATGGGATGAGAATTCCTATCTAGAGGAAGATTTAAGAGAAATACACATCTCTGGTTCTTTTAGGAGTCCCTTTTATGAGACGGTTTCAAAGTCTTGTAGAACTGTATTGTGATTGGAATAGATTTACCATTAAAATAGGAATCTGAAATGGCGTGGTATTAGCTGGATTATAAATATCTGGTGTCTGATGTTTTTGTGGATTCATTATGCCAATGCCTTCTACGGATCCGTCTTACGCTTCTGCGAATCCATTGAGCCAACACCTTCTGCGGATCCGTCTAACACTTATGTGGATCCATTGAGCCAACGCCTTTTGCGGATCCATCTAACAATTATGTGGATCCCTTTGAGTCAACGCTTTTTGCGGATCCATTTAACGATTTTCCAGATATGTCCGATATTTCTGTGGATCTGTCTGACGCTTATGTGGATTCATTGAACTAATGCTTTATGGGGATCTATCTGACGCTTATGCGGATCCGTTTGATGCTTTTACAGATCCATTGAGCCAATGCTTTCTACATTCCATTGAACCAATGCTTTTTACGGATCTGTTTGATGTTTTTGTGGATCCATTGAGCCAATGATTTCTGCGAATCCATCTAATGATTCTACAAATCCGTCTAATGATTCTGCAGATTCATTTGATGCTTCTATGGATCCATTGAGCCACGCATTTTGCGGATCTATCTGATGTTTCTGTATATCTATTGAGCCAATACTTTTTGCGGATCCGTCTAACAATTCTACGATTCTGTCTAATGCTTCTGTGGATTTGCATACATGATTTTTGCACTTCCGGAATCCCTTCCTATTTCAAGTTCAGGTTTTGGTCTTTTGTTTCACACTTCTGGAATTCCTTCCTATTTGCAGGTTCAGGTTCCGATTTTGTTAATTCTCCAAAATCCATTACTATTTCAAGTTCAGATTCTGGTCTTTTGTTTCATGCTTCTGGAATCTACTCCTATTTGCAAGTTTAGGTTCCAATTTTGTTGATTCCTCAGATTCCTTCTATTTTAGGTTCAGGTTCAGGTTTCAGTCTTTTATTTCACGCTTTTGGAATCCCTTTCTATTATCTCTGGAATCCCTTCCTATTTTAGGTTCTAGTCTTTTATTTCATGCTTCTAGAATCTCTTTCTATTTGTAGGTTTGGGCTTCGATTTTATTAATTTTCAAAAATCTCTTCTATTTCATGTTCAAGTTCTGGTCTTCTGTTTCATGTTTTTGTAATCTCTCTCTATTTATATGTTCGACTTTCGATTTTATTGATTTCCCAGAATCCCTTTCTATTTTAAGTTCAGGTTCTGGTCTTCTGTTTTACGCTTATAGAATCATTTCTCATTGCAAGTTTGGGTTTCGATTTTCTTTGTTAATTCCCCGAAATCCCTTCCTATATAAGGTTTTGGTTCTGGTCTTGAATTTGCTTTAATAGAGGAGTAGAGACATTTATGATAAAGGATTCTTCATTAATTAAATTATAATATTTTGCAAGAAAGTATAATATGAATACTCAAGAACATGAAAATTGTAATAGTAAATTTACTACAACATAAATATCAAGTAAATTAATCTATTTACCTTAATTGACGGTCCTAGCTATTGGAAGATTAACTCCCATTGTAGCATCCATTTCCTGCTATCTGGGGACCATTTCTCTCTGTCTACTTGTCTTATCCCTTCTATTGCTTGCACCTTCCCTTCCTCACCATTTTTTATTGCATATCATTGTAGTCTTCTTCTTCTTATTAAATTTTCAATTTCTTCCCTGAGTTGCCTGCAGTCTTCGGTATTGTGTCCCTTGTCTTTGTGGTAGAGATAATATTTCTATGATTTTTGCCTTTTGGGATCTAATTTTAGAAGGTGAGGTTGAGGAAGGTAACCTTAATTTTTGATTTCTTGATAAATACATGCAGAACCTATTTAGAGGAGTATAATTTTCATACCTATTTTTCTCTTTTGTGAGGGAACCCCTTGCTTTTTTGGATGAATCCCCTTCTTAGTAAGGGGATACATTGTGGTTGTCTGCTTCAACAAACTCTTCGCCGTCGATGTGCCTGTTCAAGGCTTTAAAGAGTTCTGAGTAGCTTTCAGGTGGTTTCAAACATCAATGATACTTGATTTATTTGGTTTTGATCCCGTTCTGTAATGTAGCCATTACCACGAATTGATCTAGTTTGTCGATATCGAGGACATATTCTCGAAGGTTTCTCCCTCTTTTTGTTGAACTGTAATCAATAAATCTACAGTTCATTCTGCAGTTCATTTTTGCTTCCATTGCTTGATGAAGTTGGTTAGGAAGTGTTTCTATAGCTCTCTAAATATGCTTATAAATCCAGGCTCCAAAGTGTGATACTGGGATAAGGCTGCTCCCTTCAATGTTGGTTAGATAGCTTGACACTTAATAACGTCGGAAGCCCCTATTAGATTCATTTGGCCATCAAATCAAGAGAGGTGGTCGCCCAGATCCATAATACCAGCATAAGCATCCACATGTGGTATCTTGAACCCTTTTGGGAGAGGTTCTTGCATAATTTCTTCTACGAAGGGTGGTTGTTTGATGATTCCTGCAAGATTCCTGACTTTGACTTGAAGAGCAGTGTGTGGATCGCTAGGGGGATTAAGAGCTAATGATTGTAGTTGGAGATTTCTTTGGAAACCATTTAAAAATATCCTATCATAGAACTGCCTTTTCTCCCTTTATTGCTACATCATCTGTTGCATTATAGCATGGTTAGCTTGCAGCAATTGCTCAAGAAGCAAATTAGTTTTGAAAGTGGTTGTTTTGGATCTTGAAGGGTGTTGATCCATAATAACAAATGAATTGTCCCTTATTGAAGGGTTTGGAGGAACATTCTTGTTGGCCAGTTATTCATCTGACATAGCTTTGCTTTAATGAACATTCCTACAGATGGCGTCAATGTTTGGGTTTCGCTCAAATTGCTCTTCGAGAATCTATTATAAGATCCTGTAAGATAGAAAAAACATCAAAGGGCTCTAAGGGTGGTCCCGGAGTGGGTACTCTGATGCTTAAGTCAGTAAAAGATCGTGCACTTACTGAATTCACTGATTTGAAAGCAAAGTTGGGAGATGAGCGGAACCACTTTCGAGAACTAGAAGAGACTACTTCGACCCTCAAGGCCGAGGAGGATGATTTGGTCATGAAGCGGGATGCTGTGAAGGCATCTTGAAAGGAGGTGGAGGAAGCTCTCACTAAGGCGGAGGCTAATCATGATGTCGCTATTGCTACCGCAAATTCTAAGGTGAAGCAACTGACTTAGTCGGAGGTGGAGGCTGCTGGGAGGGAGTAGGCACTGCAATAAAAAATCAACTATCTGGAGGGCAAGGAGGTAACTTTCCAGAGGGAGGCCGATTTGCTAAAGGCAGAGTAGATTATTGAGCTCGCTAAGGTTTGTCAGTTGCACTTAGAGTGGCTGACTGCAAAACCTGAGTGCCAAGAGATATTGCTCCAGTAAGTGGCTGAATATTTTAGGTAGGCCTTTAATTCTTGTAAGAAGAAGATTTCTAAAAAAAATTTTGGAATAGATTTAGACAATATTCAACTAGAAGATTTGTAATTGTCAAACTTGTGTGAAATGAAAAGATATGTTTTCCTTATGATCCGGTTCTTTTGATATGCATAAAAGACTTGCTGGTATAAGTCTTTTGATGGAATCGCTTGTAGTTTGGTAGTTGATGCTTTTGTGGAACCGGCCTATGCTCTTGCGCACTCTTTGATCCCATGTTAAGAGATAGGGATGGTCCACAGACCTTTGTTTAGGTGCACTTTTTGGTTGGGTATATTGCGGAACTAGGATTGCTTGGCAGCCCTTGTTCAGGCATGCCCTTTAGTTCCATTTTGCAAAATTAGGATGACTTAGTGGCCCCTTTTCAGGCACGCTCTTTAGTTCTATTCTATGGAACTGGGATGCTTTGACGGTTCCAGAGAATGAATCCTTTGATTTTTTTTGAGGGAACTTGTTGGTGCCTCTTCATGTCCTGTTCAAAATTTATTAAAAAGAAGGCACTAACAAGGTGATATGGCCTGTTTGGAGAGAATCTTTGCTGGAAAATCTAATCATTACTTTAATTAATTGCCATACAATGATATGAGACAATAGAAATGAAATTATTGATAGTAAATCCTTAGATGTTTGATATTCTAAGTCCGTGAAATGTTTCTTCCATTCAACTTTTGCAGATGATAAGCTCCATTTTTTAGTACCTCTCTAAATTTGCAGGGACCCTCCCAGGAACGAGCAAGTTTTCCCTTCATGTGGGTGGGGTTGCTGATAGATACCTCTCGTAGGACTTGGTCTCCCTGTTTGAAGTAGTGTTATCAGAACTTGATTGGATCGATCAGTTAGACTGTCAGTTGGTCTAAGCACCGGTTCGATTAAGGCTAGTCTAGTCTAATTTTATCAAACCAATTGAATCAGGAGCAACACGGTTAGACTGGTGGACTGGGTCGACCCGGTTCTCCCTTAAAGTATATATATATATATATATGTATATTAAAAACGATGTAAAAAAAATGAACTCTCATTTGCGCACCCTAATTGTGAATGAGAATCACTCTAATCCCTCTACTCCGATGGCTGAAGAAACTCTCGCTGCCATCCTGAATGCTCTCCCTCTCTGTCTACAATGTCAATGATTGATCGGCGACAACCTTTCGTCGCCAGATCCGATGCCCTCTCTCTCCCTCTTTATCTCCAGTTGCCAGATCCGATGCCCCATCCATCGACGACTGCTAGCCGTCGGACCCCCTTCCCTCTCTCTCCCTCTCTATATCCAGTGGCCATCGACAATAGCTAGCCATCAAAAATGGAACCTCCCTTCTCTCTCTCTCTCTCTCTCTCTGGTCGCCAAATTTGACGTCCCATCCGTTGATGATAGCTAGTCGTCAGAAATGGAAACCCCCCCTCCCTCTCTCTCCCTCCCTGTCTCTAGTCACTAGATCTGACGTCTCATCCGAAGGTACGCCATTTCCAACATCAGCCATCGAAAGCCCCCTCCCTCTCTCTCACTCTCTAGTGGCCATCGAAGATAGCGGCGTCCCTCCAGCTTTGGTATCCTCCACTTTTAGCTCTAGTGTCTTCAATTTCCAGCTCCAGTGTCTCTATCGCAGTCTCCGACATCCCTTCTAGCTTGGACATCTACGTCTTCTTTAGCTTGGCAGTAATTTTTTTTTATAGTTTTTAAATATATGTTATGCTTGATTGTTTTATGTTTTTCAGGCCTATGATTTTTTAATGTTAGCAATTGACATATGTTTGTTATTTATACTTAAACCTTTGAATAATTATGTAAATTCTACTTATAAGCTTATAGAATTATTGATTCATGCATAATATAATTACTATATTATTCAAGAATTTTATAATATTTATATATTTTAAAATAATTAAAATTTTATGACATCATAATTATATTATGATGACATCATGGTTCAAACTAATTTGATTGAATGGTCCAACTAATTCGAACCGAACCAGCTCATTGACTGGTTCAATTACCGGTTCGGTTCTAATAACATTGCTTTAAAGCATCTTATCTTGACCTTTCGATTGTAGTACTATTTGACCTGGGCTTGGTGCCTGACCATCTTGGCTTGGACATGAATCCTCACTTCCTCCAACAAGTCTAGTTTTATTTCCAGTGCTTCTTCGTTTACCTCATGTTTAAGGTTTTCTGGTCGGGTGGAGGAGATTTTTTAGTTCTATGAGGATTATCGCCTCGGATCCATAGGTCAGCATGAAGGGTGTTTCGCTCGTGGACCTTTTCGGTATTATCCTTAGTGCTCAGAGTACTTTTGGAAGCTCTTGGTACCAAGTTTTTTTAATCCTTTCATCTTTTTCTTCAGTCCTGTCATAATGCTTTTATTCATGGCTTTTGTCAACCCGTTAGTTTGCCGTTGTGCTATTGAGGAAAATTTTTGTTAGATCCCATGAGAACCATAAAATGTCTTGAATGACTTACTTTCGAATTGAGTTCCATTGTCAATGATGAGGATTCCTGGGATCTTGAATCGACACATTATATTTCCCATAAGGAAGTTATGCACTTGCTTTGCAAAGATGAATCTGGTAGCTTTGGCTTTTGCCCATCTAGTGAAATAATCCACAACGATAAATATGTATTTTCTCCTACCTACTGCTAGCATGAAGGGACTAAGAATGTCCATCCCCCATTGATAGAATGGCCAAGGGCTACTGATTGTTGACAGTCTGGTTGTCAGGAGTCAGGGAATAGAGGCATACTTCTAGCACTTATCATACTTTTGGACGTATTCTTTTAAGTCTGTCACCATGGTGGGCCAGTAGTATCCTTGCTTTACTACTTTGAATGCGAGGGTTTTTGTGCCTATGTGGTTTAAGCATTCACCCTCATGTATTTGCTTCAAAAAAAAAAATTTCCTTCCCTTTTTGTCATGCATCGGAGATATGGGTATAAGTGACCTCTCCTATATAACTTATCATACAAGTAGATGAATTTGGGTGCAAATCGTGCCAGCTTTCTCACTTTCATTGGATTTGCTTGTTTCTCTCCTCTTTTCAAATATGCGTGGATGGATCCATCTAGGAAGGTTCTTGTTCTTCTATCACCATTTGCTTGACTTCAGGGACGTTGAGTGCCACTAGATATTCCATTAAGACTGTTTTTTATGGAAGGAAGGATGACACTATAGCTAGTTTCAACAGTCTGTCAGCTTGCCCATTCTCCTCCCTTTGTATCCATGTGATGGTTGTTTTGCATATGCATTTCATTATTGCTCTGGCGTCTGACAGGTATTGTTTCATGAGTGGCTCTTTGACTTCATATTCTCTTGACAACTGCTTCACTATCAATTAGAAGTTGATGTGGATGGTCGAGTTATAGATTTTTAGCCTTTGGGCAATCTTAAGCCCTGTTAACAGAGCTTCATACTCGGCTCCATTATTGGTAAAAAAGAAGTTGAACCATAATGCATATTCAATTCGGTTCCCTTCTGGACTTTGCAGGACGAGCCGACCATTAGAGCCCTCTTTGCTCAACGAGCTATCCATGTACAAACTCCACAGTGGGGTTGGCTCAAGTGGTGGATCCTTGGTTGTGCTTTTATTTTCAAGATCCGTTGGAGGTGGGATCTATGTGGACAAATTTGTTGTGAATTCAGTTGTCAGCTTCGGATCCGCAACCAATAGGGAGGTTTCTTTCTAAGTCAGCTCTTGCACTTTATTGGTGCATTCAATGATAAAATCAACCATGATTGTACTTTTATGGCTGCTCTAAATAAGAATTCAATGTCAAATTCGCTGAGTGTAATGGACCATTTGTAAAAAGTGGTCAGATAGTTCCATCTTTTGGAGAAGCTATTTGAGTGGCTGATCTATATAAACTTGGATCGGATGCCCATGAAAATATGATCTAATCCTTGTTCCTGCAATTATTATAGCGTAGATAATTGATGGTGGGGCACCTCACCTCTACACCTCTCAAGATCTTGCTGACATAATATACTAGTTTTTTATGTTAATTCTATTCTCTGAATAAGACCGCTGCTATTGTCTTGGGTCTAGCTACCAGGTGAAGAAATAAGGTTTCCCTCCTTCTTAGGGCACTTAGAAGGGGTAGAATGATGAGGTATAATTTGAGCTCTTCAACAACATTTTGGGTTTTTGGGCTGACCACTTTATTGTTTGAATTTGTTGTTGTCTCCTTATGGAGGGCTTTGACTAATGAGAGACTCCTTTTCGTAGATTTAGACAAGAATCTATTGAGTGCTGCCAGCCTCCCGGTTAGCCACTGAAGCTCCTTGACGCTAGGGGTGTGGTCATATCTCTAATTGCTCATAACTTTTCGAGATTTGCCTCGATGCCTCTTTGTGATATTAGGAATCCCAATAATTTTTCTGACGCTATCCTAAAAGCGCATTTTTGAGGGTTTAGCCTCATCTTGTGGCTCCAGAGAGTTTTAAATGTTTCCACCAACTCATGGATGTGGTGAACTTAGGTCTTGCTTTTTACCACCATGCCATCGACATAAGCTTTCATATTCTTACCTAGTTGGTGTTAGAAAACACTGTTCACCATTCTTTGGTAGGTTGCTCTTGCGTCCTTCAACCTGAATGGCATCACTTTGTAACAGAAAGTCCCCACATTAGTGATGAAAGCTATCTTCTCCTAGTCCAGCTCATGCATTTGGATCTGGTGGTACCTTGAGAAGGAATCCATGAATGTAAGTAACCCGTGGCTTACGGTAGAATCCACTAGTTGCTCAATGTTAAGAAGGGGATAACTATCTTTTGGGCAGAATTTGTTTAGCAAAGTTAAAGCTACACACGTGCGCCATTTTTCATTCACTTTTTTCACCATGACCATATTTGCTAGCCGCTCGGTTAATGCACAGGTCTGATGAATCCTACCTTTAGAAGCTTTTCCACCTTTGCTGCTATGACTTCCTTCTTCTCCTGCAAGAATAACCATTTCTTTTACCTAATTGGTTTATGACTGCCGTTAATCTCCAGTTTGTGAGAGATGACTAGCGGATCCAACCCTGGCATGTCAAATGGTTCCTAAGAAAAGACGTTGGCATTCTTCCTTAGTAGGCCGATCAACTCTTGCTGCAATAGAGTCTCTAGAGCAGATCCAATTTGAAAAGTTTTGTCCGTGGAGTCGGGGATCAATGGAACTGTATCCAAAGGCTCTATTGACTCGCTTCGGGTGATCTACTATTCATCTTTGATATCCATGGTATCTATCCTCATGCTCTTTGATACATTTTCCTTCATTAATACTTCATAGCATTCTTGGGTGACTTTTCAGTCTCCTCTAGCGATGCCTACTCTACCTCCTATGAAAACTTTCCCAGCAAAGTGGTATGTGGGCACGACTGTTCTCATTTGATTGAGGCCAGGGCATCCCAATATGAGATTATAGGCTAATGGTATGTTTACCATTAGGAAATCCAGATTTTGTTATTGTCTTCTTGGGATCATCCCCTAATGTAAAGGAAAGGGTGATGATCCCTTCTGGGAACACATCATTTCCTATGAAACCTGTTAGCCATCTTTCATAAGGTTGAAGCACCTTCCTAGAGATTTTCATTTTCTTGAAGCAGTGATAATATAGAATATTTGTATATGAACCACTCTCCACCATGATCCGTTTTACTTGAAATTTTGAGATTGCCACAGATATCACCGCGATGTCATCCTAGGGATCCGTCTTGCAAGGGATATCCTCTTCCAAGAAGATGATAGGGAGTCATCCTATTCCCTTTTTCACTTGGAGCTTTGTCCTACCATATTCACCTACTCAGGGTGCACTTGCGGTCTTACTATGGGACCGCCGATAATGATGTTGATGGTTCCTGGTGTGAGCTGGTTTGCTTTTGCTATAGCATCCATGTTCCTTCTCTTTGGTGTTCTCTCTTTTTGGACATAATCTTCCCTTCTAGTTGTTGTTCCCTGGGAGTTATCTACTATGAATTAAAGTAACTTACCCCTTTTTATGAGCTTTTTGATTTCTTGCTTTGAGATTCGGTACTCCTCCGTGTTGTGGCCAATATCTTTATAGAAGAGATAGTATTTCTTAGGATTGAGGTTGCTTCTATGTCTGCTCTTGGGTGGATCAGGGACCGAATATCCCTGGTTTTGGATCTCACAAAGCACATGAGTTATGAAATAATTTAAAAGAGGGTAATTATACGTACCTCTTTCTCTTCTAGGTGGCCTACTCTTAGCAGATCCATTGCTCGGCATTTTTTGTCTCAACATTGTGGAGGAGGATGACTCCTTTCATCTCGATGTTGTGAGGGAGAACGACTCTGTTTGTCCTGACGTCGCAAAGGAGGACAACTCTATTTTCTTCTAAAGCTTTCTTCTTTAGTGCTTTCATCTATATCTATATGTCAGTTTATGGCTTCCAGGAATTCTAAGTAATCTTTTAGAGCCCATAGACACAATTTGTATCTTACTTTTGAGTCTATTATCCCACTCTGGAGTGTTGCTGTAGCGACATCGTAAAATCCAATTTCTCTATGTCTAGCGAATGACGATTAAATCTGCTGACACATTCACGAAGGGCTTCATTATCCTTTTGCTTTACCTACATTAACAACTCTACCATTCTTTTTATCTTCGTTGTCCGATGAAGCACTTCTGAAAGTATTCCTCCAAATCATTGAAAGAGCTCATGGATTCTAGCCCTAAGGTCTGGCACCATTAACGTGTCGCTCCCTTGAGTATTGGTGAGAAAGCATGATACTTAATGGCATCAGAGACTCATATTAAGGTTATATGTCCATCATATCTGGCAAGGTGGTTGTTTGGATCAGTGGTGCCATCATAAGCTTCTAGGGAGGACATCCTGAACCCTTTTGGGATTGGTTCCTCCAAGATATCTTGGATGAATGGTGAACGGTTTGGAGTGTTTTACCTTTCAGCATGCCACTGAGTGTTCCACCTTTCATACCTTGTAATATTATCCTTGAGGAACTTCTTTGTTTCTAGTCAAAATGTTGCTTACCTCTATTGGATATTGATGTCCTATCTTTGGGCTTGTTCTAGGATGGTGTTGGTGCCTCCAATCGCATGACCAACTGCTTCTAGTTCTGCTAGCCTCTCCACAGCATGGGCAATCTTCGGATCCGCTAGTTGCACTCTAGGCTCTAGGCGGGAGACCGACAAGTTGTGGTCCAGAAACTAGGATAGCAGGTTGGGGATTGAATCCCACATGATTTTTAGATCCATTTGCAGCCAGATCCATTTGATGGTGAGGCAGGAGTGGAGCTCCTGCAGGGTCATTCCTAGCGTGGATTTCCACCCATGGAATTGCTTTGTTGTTACATCATTTGTTGATTTGTTGGCTTAGGCTGACTAAACAAGTCTCCAAGTGTTGCAGTGATATTGTTTTGGTTAGATTTGGATGACACATTGTTGACTGCAGCAGGGAATGGAGGAGCACTCACGTTGCCTTAAGCTTCATCTGACATCTTTAGGCCTTTTGAAATGTTCCCACAAATGGCGTCAATGTTTGGGTTATCCCCAAATTAAATGTTGATGTGGTTTCTGAAGAATCCTGTAAGACTGAACAAATGTCAAAGGATGTTAGGGCTGTTCTCGGAGTAAATATTCTGACGTTCAAGTCAGTGAACATGGCTCTTTTTAAAGGATATAGGTAGTAGCAAGAGCTTGTACTTTTAAGGGGTGTATACTTGATCCTTTTATAATTGAACATGGGCAAGTAGCTGAGGGGTGTACGTAGCCTCTACACAAGAGGGTTGATGAGTCATTCTCAAAGGACTCTAGGAAAGTACGCATCTGCAGTCTTGTGTTAGTTGGACTACGTAGAGAGGTATCCCATTTACTTAGGAGTCTTACATGGCATAATGCCACTTGGATAATTAGGTACCTGTGTTAGAGTTCTCTAACATCCTTATACAAATTTTGTGTATTTGGATAATGATGCATGCCCTTGGCAAATAAATGTATAAAAATGTGAAGAACCAAAAGGGGTGTAATAAAGGATATCATGAGCTATAAGTTGTTATAAAAATATTTTATTTTAGTTATCATTTCACAATATTCATTATTTTGTTTTTGATTGGTTGATTTTCATTTTTGTGAGCTTACAAAATGGCCTTTTATATACATAAAAACCTAAAAATAAGAAAGAAGTCCACAAGTAAATTGACTTCCTAGGCAAATAGAGAACTTGGCCCTTTTAGACAATTATTTTCCAAAAATAATTCCAAGTATGTGTGTGTGTGTGAAATCTACCCCGCGATCTTAGGCTTTTATTTTATCATTGGGCATCTAAGAGCACTAGTAAGTGAGAATTTGTTCCTTTCCATAGCAAGTATGCCGTACGTGGGCCCCACGGGTGCAATAGAATATGAGATTTTTTTTTTAAAAAAAAAAACACGATTCAGTGTTGCTCTTGCAGTTTTGGTTTTATCATGATACCATCATTCGATCCGAGCCATCCATTATATATGAAACCATTAAATTTCCCAAAAAATAACAAATCATTCCCATTAAAAGCTCATGTGAACGATACCATTTAAAGAAAATCTATATCATGTATAAAAGCTCTAAAGTTATTTGAAATTATTATTATAAGTATTTAAATCACATCCAAAATTTAATTCATTAACTCATATATATATAGATAATAATAAATATCATGGATGGTTTAGATTTTATAAAATAATTTTGGTGGGCCAAAAATGCAAAAGAAGCACTGAGATTTGGGTGCTACATGCAGCATTATTTTGAGATCAAGAGTCATGGTTGAAAAGTATAAAGAAAGAAAGCCAACCTAGGAAAATGATGCCTGCAGGTGGACTACGCAATCCTCGTGCAAACGTTGGCACAGCACTTTCACAAGTGCATGTTGGGGTCCACAGGTTAAGTATACCAAAAGCTTTTCTACAATGTGCCGGTAGTGCATGTGGCATAAATCAATGTTTCAGACGAAACATCACTCACTCAGCCCGAATATTACAGAAAAACTTCAAAGCATTTAATGATATGAGGCACTATAATTATGGGGATGACATGGCTCAGTGATCCCAACCGTTAGTTTGTGGTTTTTATTAAGTTGGTTTTTCACATATGACAATCCCCAAGATAAAAAATTCTTTTCCTTCGAATGTCTGTCCTTCTGTTGAATACCCATTTGGGTTCATTAATTAGAGTAGGTTTTAGACCTACCATTACTTCATTTTCCAAATATTTTTGTTTTTGTTTGATTACGCACGCTTAGGGTTTAGGTTGATGACCGCATGGTTGGAACCTAACACGGTTTCTCCTTAGACTATCAACCGGACTTCTTTTTTCCAGCATAGCATGTGAAATGTTGGGATACTTGTGGCCGGCTGATGCAGTGGGTGTGTTAGATTTAGGACTTTTAGGATTTGGGGAGGGCAATAATAAGAAAATTCCCTTTATTTGAGAAAGATTTCATTTGGCTCTAAAACCTGTAAATTACACGCCCAAAGCTTATCATGAGTAAGGCATCTCAATTTACCCAACTAACAAAGGCGAAGAACAAGCACCCATTTTCCTTTCGGGACAATTAATACCTCCAATATCATGGAAAAGGTTGAAGAAATTTCTGAGCTTGGACGACACAAATCTTTTATATTCAATAATATTAAAGCGTACTATTTTCTCTTAGATTACAGATTTGACTCTGAAAAGGTAATTTAGAAGTCAAATTAAAATTACTAGCACACATAAACTATTATGTATGGTCTAGATTAAAATTATTGATAGATGAATAAAGTCATCCTAAGAAAGAACAAAAGGATATGGCTGAATCAATTTTACTCAAGTAGGCTGTTGACACTTAATGGGGAGATTATTGACACGATCCAAATCAAGAATATTTTGAAGAGATTTTGGAACCTTAAACAGATAATTTTTTTTTTTTTTCACTACACATAGGTCGCATGTTTCATGGTCTATTTCCACTGTCTAGAAAGAATGTCTGTTCAAGCCATCAAATATTCAATCTGCATTAATTGTTATCCAAATGAAAGCAAGTTCCGAGTGCATCACTGCATCCCAGCACATCCTACCAACTTTAGGAAACCCCAATAAGAATCCATTGACTACCATTTGATATTAGCAAATGGCAAGTGAGCTTGCAATACTCATGTACGTTGGCGCACCAAAAACAAAAAAGAATTAGACAATGAGGAGTCTCGATCTTATGTTAGTTTGCTATTCTAAGCTGTGGATATATACGATACGTCATGGTAGTTTGTGCTGTCATCGTGTGTAGCAATGTTGGTGCGGGCGATGCGCAGGTAAAGGGGGAGAAGTGGGTGGGAAAATAGGGCTCTCGGAGGTTTGCAAGTCAATGGATCAGACATTTCCTTGCAGGATATATCCGGACTGGGTTGGTTGGAAAGTTGTAAGCATACCACCTGTAAGTGCACTACAGCGGGAAAGAAGGTGATGGGAAGTTGAAGGTGGGGCAGCTTAGAAAAATACGTCAAATGACCATGAGGAAGACCACTTTCATTATTAACAGGAGATCATGGAAGAAGATATAACTGAAGTGGGCCAAGAGATTAAGAAAAGAAAAATACCATTGCCGCATCATTAGAGAAGATTTGAATGTTTTGATAAAAAAAAAAAAATGAGAAGAAGATTTGGGCTTCCATTTAGATATTTTAATGCGATAGAAGATTTGAGCTGCGCTTTAGCCAAGATATCATGTATGCGTTTTTTATTATCTTAGCCAGATGGATTATGCTCTTTGTGTGTGTGTGTGGGTGGGTGGGTGGGTGTGGGTGTGTGAGGGGGAGGGAGGGGGGATGTGCTCCATGAAAAGTTACCATAAAAATGCTCTATTTTTTGTATTTAAAAAATAAATTTTAAAAATTCAATTTATTTATATTGTTTAGTGCCAAAAATAAGGTATATGGCAAAGCACGAAACCAAACAAAATTAAAAAAACTAAATGAATGTGCAAGAACCAAAAAAAAAAAAAGATAACTATGGAAGTACACAAGCACATACAACAATAAACATATAAAAAAGTATAGTGATTCGAGACAATTCGGCACCTACTATACTCTCTAAGATATCCCTTGAGTTTCACTATCTATCATGAATTACACCCTTGGTTTCTCCATGATTACCAAAAACTCTTATAACATCACCTAAATTTACTAAGTTTACCAAGGAACTCTTAACGATACCAGCTAGTTTTACCAAGCTTACCAGGAAACTCTTATAACATAATTTGTTATACGGATAAATCCTTCCCTGCTAGCAAAAATTTCAAAACTCAAACTAAAATGTATAAAGAATGTTTCTAAATAGGCTAAGATATGCATAAAATGAAACTTAAATATAAAAATTACTCAATGAAACTAAGGTCTTTCAAACTTCTTTTGAATTTGATTTGACATAGCTTGAAGCTTGTTTAAAGTTGAGACGTAGTAGAGTGAATGTATTTGGAAACTTCATGGTTATTTTTTTATAGTTCAAATAATCTTCTTTTCTCTTCTATAGAACTTATATTTATAAGTTCTAGAGAGATTTTGAACTGTTCAGAGGAAGATTGTTTAGAAATAGCTATTGAAATGCCTTTTCAAAATTTGTATGAAACTAACATTAGGACAATAGACCTCTACCACTCCTTTGTTGTTTCCTTTATTGATGTAAATAGGCCTGAAGACCT
This sequence comes from Pouteria campechiana, assembly GCA_036873735.1. Taxonomy (NCBI): domain Eukaryota; kingdom Viridiplantae; phylum Streptophyta; class Magnoliopsida; order Ericales; family Sapotaceae; genus Pouteria; species Pouteria campechiana. The sequence continues at coordinate 19,016 of JAYJMB010024433.1, forward strand.
CTGTGGTATCCTTTATTATTTTCTCTATGAAATATTACCATTACAGAGATCTCAACAGACCTTTGTAGGTTCCTCTATGGACGTTAGGTGTTTTCTCTAATATAATTTGAAACATCATATGGACAAAGATTGTGACTCTATAACCTTTGGGTGCCTCCTCCATTATTTTCTTTATTGATCCTGTGCTATGTAAACTTGGTTCAAGTAGACTTAATAGACCTCTGTGGCCCATGTTTGTCGTTTCTCTATCATTCCAAAACTTTACAATCTTGCCATAGCCATTCACTGAAGGTTTAGAATTTCCTAATCTCGGAAATCAAGATGGCAATCACTATCTACTTTCTATCCAGTTAGATCCGGCCAGTAGTTTAGATCGCTGAAAATGATCTCGCATCGAATAATCCCCCACTTATACTTTAAAATAATATATCATTGCCCAATACGCTAAACTTATGAATTTTGTGGCTAAATATGTGGACTCACCTGATTAGCTAAATGCTCTTTCAATTGACTAAAAGAGAACTTCTTATATTCCATTTTTAATACCGAATAATTTGACAACTGTGAATCACTTATTTGGATGTGCTTCTTACTGCAGAGCAGTTTGGGTGTTTGAAAAAGATCCTCTAACTTTACCTAATTGTAAATTAAATGTTATGAAGTGTGTATTTGCAAAATAATCTAATAAATTTTAGAATGTTATAAAATAGACTTTGTGGAAGGGAGCTTAAAGGTACATAGCATTCTGATATGAAAATTCTCTTCAGAGATATATAGTGGTTATTTATAATTTTCAATACGATATAGGCATATAAGAAATTTGAATTTAAACCTGTGGGCCAAGCCATTGTGAAAAATCCCCCTTTTCACATAGACATTTGGAATTTCTGTCACTATTAAACCTCTTCATCTAAATCGTTGAATTTCTTGCATTTCAAATTTAATACGTTAATAAAGAAAATAAGAGGCATCAGTCATCCATATTAGCTAATAAAGTACAAAGTTTATTAAAATACATATTTTTTAAATTGTTGCCCACATGAATAAGATATTGTATTTTAAACTTAATTTATGAATTTAATTAAAATATGAAATAATACAATCTCAAAAGTAAATTTTATAAATATTAATGGCTAAGCTGCTATTCCAATGTGTTAATTAGTTTTACTAACAAAAAATTTGATAAATGTAATCTTCTTTACAAAAGATCTAAAATAGAAAAATAAAAGATAGGCTACAAATTCCATTTTTGTAATCATACAATACGCGATGCAACACCGGATCCTCTCCATCTCCACCCTTGGGACTTCCACCGGCTACATGAAATTGCTTTGCTTGGAAATTTTTTCAAAGGCTTTCATTCAACATAAACATTCCATTACAACTCTATTTTACCCCCCGTAATTTCCCCCTATATATTTCTATGGTTCACCCACTTACAACCCGAAGAGCTTCAAACAGAATGCATGGGAGAAAAATGGTAACAACACCAATTAAATAGGAAGAAAAAGAATCCCACAACAAAATTATATGTCACAGTGGAAAATGGAACATCCACCAAAAATCATCTTCCCCACCCAAAACCTCATCTGGACCTCCCCAATGACCCTTAAACTTACTGCTCTGACTACAAAATTCGGATTAGTTGGTATTAGATGAACTGCCTGCACTAGAGGGGGAAAAAAATACAAATGGCTACACAAATAATTCAGGCACAGAATTTTAATGCATATTGCATTTCTGCAAAAATGGATTTGAGTAATCGATGTACCTGTCCCACAGGCCTTTGTACTTGTCCATGCCAATCTTCAACCATGGCTTCATGTTACCATTGAAATGTATAACAGCACCCTCTGCTATTGTCTTTGCATCAATGTTTGTATACCCCAGGCCTAACACATGCCACTTTGGATCCAAGGGTTCGGTCAGGCCATAGAAGGTTAAAAGACCAGGCGGCAGGGTACCGAGTTTCCAAAGCATCCGGTCAATGTTATGCTCCTGCCAGTAATGGTAAATGCCAGTTACATTCCTCCTCCTCCATGCTACCAGATCAAAAACATTCATTCCAAATGCCCATCCGCACGCATCTGGATCAAAATGAGCCCCTATCAGCGGGTGTGAGTAGTTGAGGTACCTGTGGAACCTATGGAATGTCTCCATGCATGTCTCAACAGCACCATTAACTTTCCCTTTGAGATCTATGGAGAAAAGTTGGGACAAATCCTTCTGAACCACTACATCGTCATCTAGGAACACTACCTTCTGTAATGCAGGGTAGACTTCTGGAATGTAGAACCGCAGATGGTTTAGCATTGACAGGTACTTTGGGTTACGGAATTTGATTGGGGTCCGTCCATTATCACTGTTTCCTGAGAAATAGTACTTCTGGGTGTCAATATCTTGGAGCTGCTTTAGAACAGGGACATAGGAGGCATTCAACCAGCTAAAATCTCCAATCTTCTGAACCTCAACTGTCACTCCTCGGAATCTGTGCATTGAGAACCAGGCTTTCATTGGAAGGTAGTTCACCTCATCAGTGACCAGATGAAACACAACTAAATCTGGCCGATGGGCGTTCATTGCAGTGGAATTAACAACCACAGAAGTGGCAAGAACATTGTCTGAGAAAACACAGAAATGATAGAGATTATTGTCACGGAGTTTTTCAGCAATCCTTCTTTCTTCAACAAGATTTGTCCTCCTCAAAGCCATGTTTTCATACCAGCTAACTGTAAGCGTGACCCCAAGGCAATATAGGCTTTTTGGAACCTCTTCAGCAGCTATCTGCCCATACTTGGAGCTCTTTTCATTCACAGAATTCAACTGCTCTTCAAGAGACTGAATTTTTCCCTTCAGCTTCATAAGCATGGTAGCACCATCATAGCGTAGCTGTTGGGCCTGGAAGATGAGGAAAGCCATATCACGAATCTCTGTGTCAGACTCATCAATGGTCAAGGGCACCGGCCTAGTGGCAGCATTTGAGAGGAGGATTTGTGAGTTGCGTATCTTTGTGCTTAGTTCCCATGCAAACTGCATGTTGTTACTATCTTTGGAAATGATAAGTAAGGCTTTTGCAAGAGACACCTGATCTCCTAATTGCCTAGTAGCAGAATAGGGGCTCAGCATTTCTTCAGTTATATTGTAACCTTCACTCGAAGTCTCACGTGTGTATGATGTCTGCACAAAAAGGGACAAGAACTCATCACTTGTATTTAGTTGACAACAAAAACAAGTTTTCAAGTAACCAGGCAGGCATTAAACCAGAATTGCACAGCTAATATAAACAATAAAAAACAAGAACAAAGAGTTATAGGACGACGTGCAGTATGGTCTGTCCCCACCTTGGCAATAGACCCAAGAAACGTATAACAAAGATTCCAGATGCATTATAACAAGAGTGGTGTCCTAACAGATATGTACAAGTGTTGTTCATGATTTGGCAATTCATACCATTTACCCATACAACTGGCAGACACAGCAATAATGATCTAATGCATTTCCCATATTATCTAACCATAAGCTTTTTCTTACCTTCATCTTTCTCAAAGAATATCACTTCCAATTACACACATTCTACAGATCTCTGATCCCCATCATTGATTCTTAATTTTATGAATCCATTAAATAAAGGACAAAAGTATAATCATGACATGAGAGAAGACTGGTTACAAACTTAGGAAGTCAACTAAAATTTTAAGAGCATTGAAAATTCTCAATGAGACTACAACACCAATAGCCAAAATGAATATAAGATGGTTTTATTTGTACAGAATGGCATGCTATTAATGTCTTGATGCATCAGGAAACTTTTTCGAATAACTGTTTGCAATTAGACATTGCATATTAATCATGTTCTTCTGACATTTTTGTTAATACTTAAGTCATCTACAAAGAGAAATGTCAGCTAAAAAGATAAACATTAACAGATACATACTAAATTCTACAGTACCAGCAATTTCTCTCTTGGAAAGAAAATTCCATGGGAACTTGGCCAGTTACTTTTACCAAAAAAATTGATAATCCCGAGAAATAGAAAAGGAGCATAGATAGGGCTAATGCAAGCACAACAAATGATAGGAAACTCTCAAGTAACAAGAAGACAGTACCAAGCAAAAAAAGTTTGAAAATTAACTTATGTAGAAAGGAAGACAGGGACTTAGGTAGAAAGGAAGACAGGCAATGAAAGAAAAGCCTAAATTAAGGCAGGTTGCTATTCATAGCTTATTATTGGATTTCCAACATCATGATCTCCTGCAAGCTCCAGAAACTTGGTCAAAATTCCTAATTGGAAGGCAATTTTTGGATAAGGCTTGATTCACTCTTTGCTTCTTGTTAGGGTGCAACTTGGTTGGCTTAGGTAACCTGAATCAGTGTTTTCAAAACCAGACCAGACCGGTTCAACCATGAAGCAGTCAGTTGACCGGTCCGGTCTGGCCCGGTTCATGGTTCAATAGTAAAGAATTTTTATTGAAATATTATTAGTAAAATAAAAGGATACATTAAAATAGAATATTATTATACAAAAGATCTATATATTTAGATTAAGATCTATGGTTTAGATTTTTCAAAAACATGTTATATTTTTTTTTAAATTTTTCAAAAAAAAAAAAAGACTGGTTGGACCGTGAACTGGATGCCTAACTGGTTCAATCACCAGTCCGGTTTTGAAAACATTGACCTGAATTCAACGAGAGTTTTGGTACTTTTTTGTTCCTCCCCCCTTGTTTGCCATTTTTATCTTTCTTTTTCTTTTTCTTTTTCTTTTGTTTTTTATTTCTAAAGTCTTTTCTTCCCCCCTTGTTTGCAGGTTTCCCTTGTCTGGGCTGGATGCTAGACACCCAAAAGTCCAACCCTACTCCACACAATTTCGTATTTTATCCAAAATAGGCCAACAAATGCCCAACTAAAGTTAATAATATAACACAACTCCGTACCACTCCCCCATTTTCCTCCCTCAAAGAACAAACCATTGGTTATTCAATTTATTTGAGAGAGTGATTTTTTCACTTACTAAACAAAGAGAACCTCCACCATATGTATTTGCGGAAGAAACCAATGAAACATTTTCATATATGATTACTAAATGAATCATTAACATTTCCAAATTAGCACACCATGTAGTACATGTTCGTAGTGAAAAGATAGTTGATTGGATAAGAGATTTGTTAGATGAGCCACTTGCCTGTCAAGTCTGGACCCAAGTTGCTTCTCAAAGTGGGCAGGGCAGGTGAGGACAATGGACAGCCTGTTAAGATAATTTTCATTACAAGTACTTCTCATGCACAATGCCATTTCAACTTTCCATGTTTCCCCTTTGTTGATATTATCCTTGAATAAAGTATCAATTACATATGATCTATAGTTCAATAAAATTAATTATAAATATTAAGAAGTAGATACACTTCAACTCACAAAAAAAAAAGTTAAATCCAAACTAAACTAATCTGGCCCAACCTAACCCAAAGAAAACCAACCTGCCCAGTAGCATTCTATGACATTCAGCAATCATGAAACAGCGGGATGATGATGATGATGGCAAGTGTATGAAGTAATTAAGCCTTGGAATTGAAATATCCAAAACTTTGCAGCATGAAGAAATTAGTGACGTAGAACTTGACAAATGGCTCAAAACCAATAGCATTCTATGAAAAGTTAGTGAGGTAGACTGAAGAACTCGACAAATGACTCAAAAACTAGAAAACACAATACACGTATTATATACATAGACAATGACTCAATACAACATTTTCATTTTGAGCCTGGTTTAAGGAATAGATGAAATCCAATCCATTAATCATATATAGTTATGTTCCTAGATAGTAGACATGAATTTATTTTTTATCAAAAGCCTGTTTGGGCCTCACCATTTGATAAAAAAAAAATGTGTGAAATTTTTAAATCAATTAGATCAATCCACTCAAGTTTTGGAATGCAGTAAAATTATATAGAATCATTCATTTGGGTGGGGATTCTACTAGCTATTAAACAAATTTAACAGTTTCATATTTACCGTTTGTGGACAGTCTAAGTTTTCAATCAACATAAATTTGTATCATAGTTAAATGTATACTGACTAATATGATGGTTAGCTTCAATTTAATTAAAACACCATATATGTCAAAATGCAAAGATTATATCCAGTCTATCAAAACAATTGACTGTATGTATGTATGTATGTATATATATAATATTTCTGTGAAACTGATTTCATCAAAAAAGGCACTCACACCCACACCCACACACATGCAAACACACTCGCACCACTCCACATCACACCAACACACCTGCACCCCACCCATGAGCGCACACAATCACATGCAATGACCCCCCAGGCTAACAATAAGCCCACAAACAAACGTGTTGTATTTTTGGCCCCCAAAAATTAAGGAATGGGATTCTAGGGAATAAAGATGGATCATCCAAATCAACGATGCATTAATCATCATAATTAATAAGAAGCAGGTAGCGGGAATCAAACCTGCATCATTAGCTTGGAAGGCTAGAGATTGGGTTGTGGGTTCCTGGCAAACCACTTTGTAATCTTTTGCTAGCAGATGGTAGCTGAATAAATACAGCCTGAAATCCAAGTGCTTCTTTAGGATCTACTCCTTTCTCCTTCCTAAGCAAATTCTTCAATTTGTTGACAGGAATGAGGACTTAATGGACTTATTGGACAACGCCAGCCTCCATATGGTCAAATGGGAAGTTTGTAGCCCCAAAGATGTCTGTTGCCATTGTTGGCTAGAGCTAATGCCATTAAAAACTTGTCAAAACCAATATCTCAACCAATTCCTTTCTATGGACCAAGTGGGCCCAGACTGTAAAGAATCATCTTCTGTTTTGGGGCTTAAAGGTCAAAAGGAAAGATTCCTAAGCCCAGAAAATATGGATGGCAGACCTAATAAAGCCTCATATCTTGTTGCCAATGTTAATAGCAAATTTTTGTGGTTGGATCAATGGCTGCATTAGGTCATTGTAGCTGACATTGTTGGAGATTCTACTGTTAGGTTGTGGTTGGGGATGGAGAAAAGATTTGGGAAAAAAGGATTGTGGGAAAGTAAGGGAAGAGAGAGAGAGAGAGAGAGAGAGAGAGAGAGAGTGGCAGAGGATAAGGATTAAAAATAGAGTGAATAAAGACAAAATAAGTAGATAGTTGGAAATGTGTAATAATGGAGAAAAAAAAGGATTGTTAGGTAGTTAAGATATCATATCACATTAAAAGGTGTGGAAAAAGGGGTGGAAACCCTTTTTTCCCTATTATCAAACACACCCTTAGGGATCTACTACAGATCCCGGTGATAAGGCCAGGAGATTCATCCAGGGCAGCAAGTAAAATAATGCCCAATTCATCCTTCCATCCAAACAATTCTAGCTGAATTCTAGACACTTGTCCTCAAGTTGCTGACCAGGTGCTCTGCACTCTCTCTAAGTAGCACTTCAATTCTACTCTGCTCTAGAATCTAATCAGGCCTCCACTGCCTGCTACTCCAAGGGGAACTAATCTCTTGTTCAAAGACTCCATTCCCAGCAGGCAATCAACTTTTTCCATATGATACATAAAAAGAATATCAAAACCAATGATTTTTTTTTATCAAGCTTTATTCAGGATGCAGACACTAGTACCTTCTCTCCAGGCACACATTTTCTTCATTCCAATTTCTCATGATGAATATGGAAAAGGATTAATTCGAGCTCTCCTTTTAACATTTTTTATTTTACTACTCACCACCTCAACTATACTTGAGAATTATCTGACAGAATTATCATAAGATCTAACAGTCCAACCTTGCCACACGTATTTCCACAGTCAAATGTTTAAGATTTAGTTTTTTTTTTTTTTCTTTTCATAGAAAGAAATGCACAAATGACAATCTAACCATGCAAATATACAAGCACAGATAATATAACAGATTGCAAGACAAACGAGATGTCAAAATTTCAGACCCATCAATTTGACTAAACGTTATATTTTAGATCATATTCCATAGTTAGCTATTAGCCTCTTAATCAAATAAAAATATTTTCTTAATCTAGCTGTCAAACAATCCTAAATTTTGGAGAGATAAACTTTTATTGTAAGGAGATATTGAAATTTCATGATGATCAAATACAAAATTTAAGAGCAAACGGAGATAAAATTGGATTGTGTCTGCAAACATATCCCATATAAAATTGATGATCAATCGGTAACAAATAGTTGATAAAGATACATCTTGGATATTAAAAACTAAATTTGACAATTTCTCGAATAAATTAAAAACAAAATTGCCAAGTTATCAATACATAGGAGATTAATCAGCCATTTATCAGCGATTTGTAGCCAACTATCGATAAATTTGTGATAAATTAAGGATATATCATATTTACCCAGTACTTTATGTCAAGATTATTATATATGATTTTAATGATAACAAAACTTGTATTAAGATGAAATAATATAAGCACTTGAATTGTTAACAATACATGAGTATGACTTAATTGATTGATATTTGATGATTATTGTTTAACATTTAATAAGTGTTATTTAATAATGTGAAACGTGTGCATGATCATAAAAGTTATCATATTATGTGTTTAAATGTTAACAACTATGCTTAAAACATATGCACAATCATAAATGATTAATTATACAAACATACATTTTTGAGATAAGATCTCCATATTACAATGATAGATCATATGCTCGCACCATGCCTTATTAAATTATCATAGCATATGCTTCAATAGAGATGTATATTACCCATGCTCCACAACACGTGCACATCATATGAGGATATATACATTCTCATTATATGATGCAAACAACGTAGCAAGTGTAGAAAACTTCTAAGTGCAGAGCTGCAATGAACAACCTCAACTATCTGTTATGTTCCAAAGGGATTAAATTACTGAAGATCATGAAAGAAGACGAAGAAACAAGGCTTCAAAGACAAGCTACAAGAAGTTTGCTTTGTCTGCAAAATCCAAAGAAGAACTTCCATAGACAAATGCAATAACAGAAACAGTTGAAGACGAAGCCATGGTTAGGCAGCGGAAAGTTGTTTGAGAAATTTGAACTATCTATACTGACTAGACAGAGTTTGTTTGAGACAAAGTAAGAAGAAGTAATTCCATTAAGCACTCAGACAAGTGAAGAAAGAAGAAACGGCCACCTAGACAATTGTGCACAAAGAGAAAAGACTGTCTAACCAGCAAAACAAGAAGAATTTGTTCGAGGATAAGTAGACAAAATGTAAAGACAAAATAGATGCAACTTCGGCTGAGCGAAGACAGACAAATCAAGAATGAAGCAAAAGGTTGTAGAGACAAACTCCATCTGCTGCTCGAAAAATGCAGAACAAATAAGGAATTTGACTTCGTCTATGGGATCAAATTCGTCTGTTACTACAACCAAAGTGGAAGATGATGTGGAAGCTATACAATGAGGATAGACAAAGCTGCATAGACAAAATAACTGCTTGGACAAGTGAACTTCAATGCACAGGTACATTTGTATATGACTTACTACAGACAAACCTATAAACGAAGTGCAGAGCCTAATTCGTCCAAGACAAAGTAAAGCAGCGTTCTTCCATTACTTTCAACAGATGAATGTTAAACAAAAGAAGAACATCGTACTTCATCTATTCGAGCAAGACAAAGTTGAGTTTATCTGTCGATCAATTTGACTTCGCCTATGGTGTCAGAGTTTGTCTGTTATTTACAACAAACAAATCACACTCAGGAAGGATCGACTGATAAGAATTCATCTACAACTTATGGAAGATAAATACAAACAGACAAAGAAAAATTGATTTATGTGATTTGCACTCGTGTTTTCATCGTGCAGACTCGTTTCAGTCACCATTTTCAATAACAAGCTACGCTCAAATTTTCTAACTGTGTCAAGTCAAAACGAGAAAAGACATTTCAATAACAGCTTATCTTCCTCTCTAAAAAAGAACGACAATGCAGCAGCTTGAGACAAATCAGAAAGCATGCACTCCAACAGCAGAAACCTCAATGGTCTTCTTCCTTCAAAGCTACTCTCGTTCCTGCATCAATCCCAACTTTCTCCTTTGCAACGGTTAAGTTTTTGAAGATTTATTTAAGGAGATAAGTTAGATGATTCAAAAGTGGTGAAAGAAAACATTTCAAATAACTTAACCTTATGCAAATCCTTCCACCCATGGCCAAGAGCTTAAACCATCATCTATCCATTATGAGCTTTAATCTGTATATCTTTATGGCCATTAAATTTATATTTTGGGAAGATTTTTCAGTAATGTTAGAACTATGAAAGATCTCATCTTCCCCCATGCTTAAATGTGTATTAGTTCTCTAGTTAAACCGAAAACCAGTGAGTTTATGGTAAGCTCAGGAAAATCACATTGTATGAGTTGTTGGTAAGCTTTGGAAAATCATCAAGTTTGCTAGTGACCTTTGAAACCAGTGAGTTTTGTGGTAAGCTCGTGAAAACCAGAAGAGTGCTTGGAACACTATATTTATGCCCCTTGGAGCTGGAATCCAAAAGAGTATTGGGAACACTGTTTATACCCCCTAGAGCTGAAATCTAGACGAGTGTTGGGAGCACTATTGTATTTCCATTATATAGGATATAGTAAAACCCAAGACACAATGAGTATGTACTTTTAAAAGAGTGGATGTAGGAACAGAGTTCCCGAGCCACTATAAAAATCATGTTGTTTGTGTGTATTTGTTTATTTGATTTATCCTTCATGCACTTTACTGTTTTATTATTTATTTTATAACACACCATACACAAACACGAAATGAGGGAAATTGTTCAATAAGGGTTAAGCAATGAATTTTTATAAACCCAATTCACTCCTCCCCTCTTGAGTTAAGTCATACTATGGGATTCTACACTTAATCCCCACAATTGCTTTGTAATAAATATTAGCAATAAACAAAATTTGATCGCTGATATTTTCAACATTGGTATCAAGCTCTTCTGACAATGCAAAAAATTCACATTTGCTCCCATAACTATTGTAGACATGTTCCAATCATCTTCTTTGACACCATCATCATGTAAGCAATAACCAAACCATAGGGTTGACTAGATGTATCTTCTTAAGCCATTCCACTCTATCCTAGAACATATCCTCCCATAGGCCTTATGTCAGGTGTTTTCCCTTTACTCTCTTAGAGGCTTCAATTATGGACATGAATCTAAATGAACTCATAAAGCTACAACCTTCAACCTATCAAACAAGGACAAAAAATCCAACAAAATAGAAGACGAGGTCCACACCACAAGTTTTTTGGTCTATTCCTCTCTGCCATGAGTAGCCATGATATTAAGTGAAAATACAGATGAGGACCTTCTGAGAAATCCTTATCTAATTATAGATAGATCTCCCATATGTAGAATTAAGATAAGTATTCTTTAGAACATTAACTCCAAGACCTCAAAATATGGAAGTACCACGAATATTTTGTTAGAATGGTTCCTTATTACCACCAACAACTCTTCTTTTGTCACCACGGAAACACTCATCATCAATTTCTTCATCAAGAAAATCAATAAGATGACCTCCATGATCATAATCACCACTATCACCACCTTCTAAAACACGAGTTGCTTGTCCGAGCACAAGCAAGAAACTAGGCAAAATGCTCAATGACCAACTAGCTACATCAACACTTGATGTCACACATTTCCATTACTAATAATAAATATTGTTCTAGTACCAACCATGGCGCTAGATGACAAAAACTAAGAGGATTGAACAATCTTTGGATGTTCCTTCTTCATTCTTTGGTAACCCCATAAGTTGATGGGGGGTGAGCTCACAATGAAGATCTTAGCAAATTGAGACAATCCTAACAGAATATAATGGAAGGGCTTGAGAACAAATAGAACTCATCTATGATAAGTTAACTAAAAGGGAAGGAATCAATTCACCATCACAGAGGGTAACTTATTGCTCCTCAGGGTTCCTAGGTAATTAAATTAAAAATGAGTATGTAGGCATCTCCCTCTTCTCCTTGCTGCAGTGTTTGATGTCATTGACGCATGACTTGGTTGTCAATGAACAGAAAGAAGACTATGTCCCAATCAAGCCTCGTGTCTGTGTAGTGGCAACCACGTTGGTGTTCTACCTCTTAATTGCAGATACTCTAGCCTGATTACTGTTAAAATACTCACAAATAATCCTCTACGCTGTCGAGATTACTCAATAGGGATCCTCAAGTAAGAGAAACAAGCAGCCTTTCAATACATTGAACAAAAATCTGAATTGCAGTATTGCACCAACTTTTAAGCAAGTTCATCATCCTATTTGCTACCCTTTTAGATCTTTATTTTTCATATCCATCAACACTTATGCCAAATTTCCATAAGCATTTTGGGTGTGGGACACAATTTAAAAGCTCTGCAATAGTAAGACCTGACACTTCAAATTTCACAGTTGTTCTGGTTAACATTGTACAGGTATTCAGAGAACCATCAAGTATCACAAAAGATCCCAAAAAAAATAACAATAATAAGAAAGAGAAAGAAACTCATAAAATGAATTGTTGAGAGCAATTAACTAGACGAACATACCTAAATTAAGAAAACAAATAGTTCCAATCAACCTAAGAGCCCAAACAATTTATTAGAAATTGATTGACACAAAAACAAAAAGACTTTCATAGCTAAACTCCCATCAAGCAATCAAAGTTGCCGTAGTACCAAATTGATGCAACAGGAGACTGATATGAGATTAAATAGTGGGAAGAATAATAACTCGAGCCCAAAAATACCATAGAAACTAACAGCACATAAGAAATTCCTTCAAAATATTCTTAACTGCATCTCAAATTCGCATTTCCAGCAATCCCTATGGTAGACTCCTCAAAACATCAAGAACAGAAGAAAATGACGCACTCAAGCTAACATGTAAAAGTAAGTTAAATCACAAAGCAATTCGGTTTCTAAACTTGGAAACAGAAATGAACTAATAACAGGGAACATCAAGAACAGAAGCAAATGAGGCACAAACCCAAGCGAACAAGTAAATAAGTTAAAACCACACAGCAATTCGGTTTCTAAACTTGGAAACAGAAATGAACTAAAAGAGAAAACTTCAAATATCTTTTCTACGCATTAAGATTCTTTTGAATTGGAATGCAGCTTTGTGCATGATTTCTCGCATTGGGCAAGCCATCCTCAATGCCGTAACTCCAGTCAGACTCACATTACATACCGTAACACCAGTCAGACTCACATTGCATCACATTCCATCATATCAGGCTATGATTATGATGAAAAGAGAAGGCCAACTGCCCAGATTTGTTCCACACGCCAACGATTTTCCAAATTCATTTGGGGGTGGTCAGAGAGATTGGTGCCACACTCCAATCATTTTCCAAATTCGTTTTGAGTCATGAGAGAGATTTGGTTCAAAAGCCAATCATTTTCCAAATTCATTTCGGAAATCGACTCTGGAAACCCAGACAAATACTCATTGAATTGATCATGAGCTAATATCCAACACAAAGAGAAGAAATTTAACAGAAGAAGAAACGATCAGCGGCATAGAAATCACAAGGAATTCGCACGAGTTTTACTTGCCCGCTTGATTAAGGGTGTGGAAGAACTGAATTCCAGCGGCTTTTCCCGTCTGAAGAACAGGATCAAGAAGAAGACTAGGACGACGCCCAAAAACAGCCAGGTCTTGGAGATTCTCCGCTTCTGAGGCCGTCGGAAAACCCCCTCTCGCCTCCTCATTCTCTCTCTTCTTCCCTTCTTCTTCTTCCACTTCTTCTTCTTCCACCAGAAGAAGCGTTGAATTCAGCATAGGACAATGATTCAGTGCGGCAGGCAGACACCTCCTGCCGTGCTGCCCCGTTAGATCCAAATCATTCTCTCTCTCTCTCGACATATAAAGCCCAATCATTTATTTTTAGTAGAGATATGACATAAGAAATCTTTTTAATTAAAGATCACATTTAAAATCATTTATTTAGTAAAATACTAGAAATCATTTTAATTAAAAATTAATATGTACAACACTATTAAAAGTTGAAATTTTATTTTAAATTGTCTTTAAACGTGTTTAAATCATCTAAAATTTCATGTATTCATTTATACGTGTAAGAATAACGCTTTAGACCCAATTGATGTCTATCTACTCACATCGCAGTTTGCAAATTGATTTTAAAAGTCTTTTAATAGATCTATATGTATTCTTAAGAGCTGATATGTATTCTTAAGAGCTGATATTGTTATGGATCATTTTAGTATTTATAAAAATTAATTTCTGGTGATAGGCTTAGATTTAATCAAAATATTTTGGTGGGTCAAGCATAGATCCGTTGCCTACAAGCGTCATTGAATCATTCGGAAATATTATATGCATACGGTTGCACAAATTTTTTTTATTCAATCTTGCAAAAACCAACTATATTATTTATTTATTTTATATTTAAATATGAGTATAAAAATTACCTTAATTGGAACTTCACGTGTGCCGTATTAAAATAGTGCTAAATCACGCGGTTTCATGCAGCTCTAAAGAGTTTCCATTGCTATGACTCAAATCAATTTTCAATCAAGATAACTTTTACAGTCACAATTAAATATATAAAAATAAATAATATAATTTATTTTAATTTAATTACAGTATTAAAATAAGTTCAAATGATGAGATTGCACGATAAATTTTAATGTAACAGCCATGCATCGGTTGCATATAAATATTTCCCTCAATCATTTCTCTTTCATATATAGGTGTGTAAATATACCACAGAAGATGATTGATTGTGCCCAATATGAATCGATTGAACAGTAATTGTTTGATTCGCAAATGTTAAGCGTGATGCAGGTCGATTAAGGGATTAACTAATTGTTATGGTTGAGACGAGAGATTTTGAACTTCTTTTGTGCATACTATATGATCGAGTTTTGAAATTTTATGTGGTTGTGGGTTTAGTTTAAAACAATATTAGAATATCAAATCAGACATAAAAGGAAGAAATAATTTTTAAAAATTATTTAAAATTTAAAATTATTTTATACTTATTAGAATCTCATCTAAGTAAAATTACACATAACATATAATTTTTAAGTATAAACCTTGTTTTATGGATTGAAAAAATTGATGGAGTGGAAAGAAAATTAATGTAAGCAAAATATGACTGATGACAATAATAAAGTGAATAAGGTTAAAATATATTAGAGATAATCATTAAAATTTTAAATAATAAAAAAGTATAATTATTATGGAAAGTACATGTGAAATTTTCATTGGAAATTAGAAAATTTCAATGTTGTAGTCTTGCTAGTTTGATAGCAACAAAAGGATAAATCTCATATTACCAGTTCACTTCCAAGTCATGTTCCCAGATGTTTCTATTTGGCAGTATTATTTCAGTGATAGATATTGCGAAGTTGATTTTATTTAAGTCCAAATTCAATAGAATACGTAATACATTTGCATCAAGAGCCATAATGTGCTGGAAGTACTTCCCATGAAACAAGGGATGGGCTGCAAATTTTATTTTATTTTTTTTTCCATCTTAATTATTGGTCAGGCAACGAGATGATGAGCCTAGTTTTTGTTGGTTATTGGGTAAACTAGGCAACAAAAAAGAGGCCCTATTGGAACAGCATTTACAATTGGAATGCTTTTAAAACTGAATAGTTGCGTTAGACCGATTTCATAGAAGAATGGTTTGAACTAGTATAGATTTCAAGATTTTGGTTCTTTGGTAGTCACCAAGAAGAAAAACAATCCTGGGATAATTGTTGACGGGGAAATTTGATGAGATTTTCGATCCCACCCCTTTTAAGTTCCTACAATCAAAAATGAGAAGCAAACAAATGAAGAAAAAAGAAAAATCTGGGGATCTCCATTTTCGATTATTTTTTGGAAACTTATACCGACTCAAATCAAATCGTTTACAAGAACAACTATTCATTCTGTGATTCTATGGTCTTCTCTTCTTCGACAGCTTCTATGCAGAGATTTCTTCAAAGGAATAGAATTTTTAAGAGATGGTGAACTTCAAACTTTTCAAGTGCCAGAGACGCGGAGTATCGGCCTCAGGATTTCCTAGTGCCAGCGGAGAAATTTCCGAATGGGGGGAAATTTTGAGGGCAGAAAGACAGAGCATAGGCTTTAGACCTGCTAAGGATGCCTATTGTGATTTCTTCTTTGGGACAAAGGAATTTTAGAAACAAGGATGAAGGGATTTTAGATATGGGACAAAAGAGTTTCGGCTCTATGCTTCTTTGGATGAA